>JAJLXB010000006.1:281046-299275 GCA_030571015.1 Ogataea sp. yHMJ1
CCCAGTCTTCATGCCCAGATCAGTTAGGGATAGTTGGGGATAACCAAAGTATCTATTGTCATAATGGCCTTCAACGTGAGAGGAACAGACGAGACAAAGATTCTCGATCCTGTATGTGTATTATGATGTCTCTTACTCAAAAGCAATTTCGGTGAAAAATACTAACGCATCACTCCACGAATATTAATGAGAACAGGTCTCATTACCTTATGAAACTGTCAAAATCCAAAATGTCAAAATTCCAATGCCTGATGGAGCAACTCTATATGCTCATATCTGGATTCCTAAAGACGCCTGGGAAGGTCAGATGAAGGTTGGTACTCTAGTTGAATACATTCCTTATAGAAAGAATGATAACACTGCCATGAGAGATGCCATTAGGCATCCTTTTTACTCGAGCAATGGTTTGTGTTCAATCCGTATTGACATGAGGGGTGCAGGTGATTCAGATGGGATTTTAGAAGATGAGTACTTGAAGCAAGAGCAGGATGACGCACTAAATTCGTTTGACTGGATCATCGAACAAAAGTGGTCCAATGGTAATATTGCAATGTTTGGAAAATCTTGGGCTGGTTTTAATGGTTTACAAGTAGCTGCAAGGCAACACCCAGCTTTGAAGACATGTATTTCTTTAATGTCTACAGATGACAGGTACTCTGACGACGTCCACTATAGGGGTGGATGTCTATTGGCCTCAGATATGCTGTGGTGGGGATCAACGATGTTGATTTATGCACCAAGACCACAAGATCCAGTCGTCGTTGGTGATTCTTGGAAGAGAAATTGGTTGGAGAGATTAGAGTGTGCTCCAATGCTCAGAAACTGGATGTTCCATCAAACAAGAGATGATTATTGGAAACACGGTTCAATTTGTGAAGATTACTCTAAAGTCGACATTCCTATCTTATGTGTTGGTGGTTGGAGAGACGGCTATACATCTCCTGTGTTTAGAATGGCAAATAATTTACCTCATCCTGAAGCTGCCTGTGTGGTAGGTCCATGGGTTCATGAATATCCAGAAATGGCCGAGCCTTCACCTAAAATAGGTTATCAACAACTATCCCTTGAATGGTTCAAAAAATATCTGGAGCCTGAGAAGGAGACAGATTTCACACTTCCTAAATTCACAGCTTACGTTCAAGATCCATCTACCATTGAAGACTCTTACACTAGAAGAGAAGGTAAATGGGTTTCTTTGTCTGATGTTGCTACTCCAGGTGCGTTGAAGTTGACATTTACCAAAGACCAAAAGCTAGCTATCAATAAGGAAGAAGAGGAAGAAGAAATTAACTATAGCTTCTCAGGTCATTTGAGTCACGGAGCATTCCGTGGAACATTTTGCCCATTTGGATTCAAAGGTGACTTTCCAGCTGATCAAAAGTATGAAGACTCAAAGTGTCTTGTATTTGATACAGATGTTTTCCAGGAGGACATTGATTTATTAGGTGAACCTGTCTTGGACTTTGTTGTTTCTTCAGACAAAAAATTAGCTAACTGTACTGCAAGATTGGTTGACATTTACCCTGACAATGGTGAGCATGTCTTGATATCTTGGGGCCAATTGAACTTGACCCATAGAAATTCTCACGAATTCCCAGAATATCTTACCCCTGGTGAAAAATATAACATCAAGTTTCCATTAGACGTCTTAGGAATTAAGCTTGCTAAGGGTCACAAATTGAGAGTTGCCTTATCAACTTTAGACTGGCCCCAAGCTTGGCCAAGTCCAGAGACTCCTACACTTACTTTGTATAAAGGTGAACTTACTGTACCAGTTGTTAATAAAGGTAAGGTTGTAAAGAGCCCTGAATTTGCTTCTCCAACGAGAATGCCATCAATAAAGACCGAGATTCTTGAGCAATTTAACAGAAGAAAGGATGTTACTTATGACTATCCTACAGATACATGGATTTTAACCGACATTCAAGACTCGGGAAACCTACGCCTACCTGATATAGGTGAGTTGTCCGGAATCACTGTGGGAAATTGTAACACCAATGTATGGTCAATCAAGGGCAATGATCCTCTAAGTGCTTGTAATGAATGTACATATACCTATTCCACCGGACGTGATGATTGGAACGTTCGCTTAGATGCATTGTCAAAATTGACAGCTGACAAAGAAAACTTTTACTTACTTAACCGTCTTAAAGCTTGGAATGGAGATGAAGAGATTTTCAACAAAGAATGGAAAGATACAATTCCTAGAAAGTTTATATAGTCTTAATAAATATAGAGCTATGAAGAATATTTAAACTAATTTATTTAAATTTAAGCCTTTTGCTTGTTTGAAGATATATATGGAGGAAAGATGTTGATAGCTATAAAAGCTGTCATGAATATGATACATACCAAAAACACGTTTGCTGATCTCATCAGGTATCTTAGACTGTAGAAAAGTAGAAAAAGAAACCAAACTGAATACAGAATGTATTTGATAAATCTGTTAGGCAAGTCGAATGGGAACGAAAAATTAAAGGAGTCTAGATATTCCAATTTCGTTTTCAGCTTTTCAGACTTCTTATTAATGTAATCATAGTAATATTCCATTTGCTCTTTGAACTCTTCCATAGACTTTTTATTTCTTTCTTTGTGTTCATTTATTTCATATAACATGATTGCTTTAGCCTCGGCATGTTGTCGAAGGAATAGATCATTAAGTTCCACCAGCTCATTCCTCATCAGATCAATAACTTCTGCAAGATTTGCAATGCGATCAAATGCTTTTTTGTAGTTTTCTAGCATAAGTTTTTGTTCATATGGATATCTCAGGGTGTAGCATAATTGGTCAGTAAGCTTATAATATCCAAAATAAGTTGTCCACAATTGCTGGTTGGTCTTAATTGAAACAACACATCTATTGAGCTGATTCCATTCATTTAAATCGTATTTTGACTCATCACACTTTTCAGGTAGTGCTTCGGGAAACAGACATATTGTCAAATCAACAGCTGTCTTAATTTTGAGCTGTTTGGTTATGTGACCATGTTCACAATTAATCATAATTCCTTCAAGCGCATTATCTGAGCACTCATCGTTTATATCGATGAGCGGGACTTCATAAGTTTTGAGAACTCTAGCAAGATTTTGCTTTTGATTTTCCAACGAGGTGCAAACAGTATGTTGCAGATGTAGTATCAAGACAAACAACAAGTAAGCTTTGCAGTTTCTTAGAACCATTTCACTCTAACAAACCAAGAGTCAAGTGATTTCATGTTTTCAATCTCATTGTCACAAACCTGTTGTCACTACGACTGTAGAAATCATCCCCAATTTATATCTAGGTATAAAGTTGAAGCAAAAGGGTACGTGTCTTAGTAAGATAAAACTGATACATCATAAATTGTTTATAACAACTTCCCAAAACTTGAAAAGTGACACATCACAATCAAATAAGCTATATAGCAATAAAAATGTTTTTAGTTAATACGACCGTTGCAACTCTTCTCATATATGTTACAAGAGGAAACATGCTTATATTTGCAGGAAAGTAACTAGTAATTACAGTATTGTATGACTGTAGCAGAGGTAATCTCCGAGTGCCAATCAACGGTCATGACAAAAATCGGTTACGAGATGTTATAAAAATGCAAGCCCAAACGAGAAGCTATACTATAAAATGGGCAAAATCAAAACATTCAAGCCGACGAGGAATAGGTCAATAAGAGCAAATATACTGTTGATAATGAGGCCATAAAATAAATAACAAGAGACATAATAATAATAGTGGCTAGATTTCAAACAATAGTGTGAATTTTTCAACAACGGAAGTTCGTAGAAGTCGTTAAATGCTTTTTTTTTCAACAATAAGTTCCAGAGTTCATAGGGCGATGACAGAAGAGACGACAGTTTACATGAAATGATCTGCAAAGAAGACTGAATAGACACCCATATTTAAGTATAGCAGGATAAACAATACAATATGAACAATTGATTGAGTTTGAGGCATGGACAGCGATCTACAGAATCAATCTCAATGAAGCGAGCCAAATATGCTGTATACAATAGACAGCGAGCGCCCTTGAATATTATTTTTTTGATAACTCTGAGACTATTTATGTGCACATTATACTACATTATATATATACATCATGAATCGGTATATACCGTGCGTGCCAGTGGCTGGCCCTCCTCATTGGAGGTCCTCAGAGAAACCACCCAGACTTTGGACGCACAGCTTTAAGCTTAAAGTGCCGCATGCGGGGCGCTGTTGCTGAAACTTTTTATTTCTTTTTGCTCTGGCTTTTGTTTTGCTGGGGCCGCGTTTTTTTTCCCCGATGACTCCACTTAGCTTCAGGGGAATAGAGGATCTGCATTGGACCAGAGGCAGGGGAGCAGCAGCTCAGGCTTGCTTGGGGCAGTTTCAGAAGCAATAGAGATTTGCGTCTTGATTGCTTGTGTAATAGCAGGGGTACCTTACCGTACCGCTCGCTCTACAAGTCGTGGTGTTGCCATGTATATAAACACTGGTATCTCACCTATAGAGCATATAGCTTCATACACAGATCTGCCAACTGCCAATTAAAAGCCTTGAAAACATTCACATGAAATAATTTGGTACGCGCACACCTTTCTCTTGGCCCTCATATTAGATGATTATCAGATTAATCAATAAGGCCAAAAGAAAAAAAATTCATTCTTGCATGTGTATACGCTACGAGAATTTCATCCCAGTCCTCTTGAAGTCCCAGTCCCCAACAAACACCGCTTAAACTCTATAGTTGGGCAACAGACCACTGGAACTGTGAAATACCTCAATTGATGTCTTTGATATGTATACATATATGATATATGCGACAGGAAATTGAGCAGTTCTTGATTGTTCAGTGACTTACATACTACAGAGAGCCATAGAGAAGCCAAGCCACCTTTGGAGTGCCAGGTCATATCGGGGATTAGTGGACTTTTGTGGTTTTCAAAAATAGACCATCCTGCTCCACTCGATACGGCTTTTACTCTGCTTTCTACTTTTTTTTTTTTTTTTTATCTTTGTTTTCTGCAGTTATGCTTATTATTGTGTATTCATTTAATTCTATAACATTAGTAATTTGATGAATGTGGAAATTTTTCGCAGTTAAAGCATGCCTGGCCGACATATACCTCACCAAATTTCAACTGCTTTCGGGATGAAACAAAATTTTACCTTTAAATTTCACCTTATGTGCTCTCTCGGCATATACATACAAAATTAACAAAATTAACAGTCAAGAACTAGTAAATCCTAACTAATTATGCGTATAATCAATCGGAAGTTTTTTCTCCTGCAGATCTTTGTACACTGACACCACTAAGAAGTGTACCTGGGTCAGCAAGACCTGTCCAATTTTTAGCTCATTATGGCACATCTCGTTCCGCTGCACAACCGCTCATCGGAGAAAACAAGCACCCAAATGCTTCTGCGGCATTCCTTTTCTTTTTCGTACTACCTTTTTTTATTGTAAATTTAATATTTTTTTCAGCAGACCCCTTGCGACTAAGGAGAATTTCGGATATAAATTAACGGTTGTTTCCCCATTTCAGATTTTACTGATAAACCATGATTCAGTTTGATTACCTTTTTTCTTTTCGTCTACAGATAGTCTCTTTTACAATTATAGAAGTACATACACAATGCCTTCTATGAATAATAGCAATAGATTCAAAAAATTAAGGGTTCCATTCCTTTTCAATGAAGTTGTTCAATCTGAAGCTGATGTTGAATCTGAATCTGATACCAGTTCTGTCAATGTTCAATACATGAAGGAAATTGAACAGCATCCAAATGAAGTCACCAAAGATGCTTATGATGGTGTCAAGAAGGTTGAAGCTGTTACTCTTGTCTGGCCAAGATGGGCTCTTTACTGTACCTATGCTTGGATTTGGGTTTCCTTCTTTATGCTAGCTTTACAATCTGCTATTGGTAATAGTGTTATTGCTTACGCCTATTCTGATTTTTTTGCTGCTTCCCAAATTTCTACTGCTGGTATCTTAGCCACAATTATTGGTGGTGTCATCAAGTTACCAATTGCAAAGACATTAAATATCATTGGTCGTGCTGAAGGTTTCTTTTTCTTCGTCTGGATCTACCTTATTGGTGTCATAATCATTGCTTCTTGTAATGGCCCATCAAGTTATGCGGCAGGTTACGTTTTATACTGGGTTGGTTATGATGCCATCTATTTAATTATGGATGTCTTTATTGCTGACACAACTGGTTTGCGAAACAGAGCTTTCTCATTCGCATTTGTAAGTACACCATTCATTTGCACTGCATTCACCGGTCCATTGGCTGCTCAGTCTTTCCTTCGTACAGGTGGTTGGAGATGGGCTTATGGTGCCTTTGCTATTATCATGCCATTTGTTTTCTTTCCTCTCTGTATTGTCTTTAAATATTACCAAATGAAGGCAGAAAAAATGGGCTTGATTGAAAAGAAACCAAACTTATTCCTTTCTTTTGGAAGATGGTGTAAGAATCTTGTCACTTTCAATTTCTCTGAAGTCTGGCAAATGACAAAAGGTGCGTTTGGAACTTTCATGTTTTATTTCCATGAATTCGATATTGTCGGATGTTTCTTATTGATGGCTGCTTTCATTCTCTTTTTACTTCCTTTCAGTTTAGAATCATATGGTAGAGCTGGATACGGTACAGCTAAGTTTATCGCCATGGTTGTCATTGGTGTTTGTTTATTCCCGGTTTTCATTGTTTGGGAAAAATTCTTTGCCAAGGTGCATTTCATTCGTTGGGAACTATTGAAGCAACCTACTGTTATGGGTGCTTGTGCTCTCTCCGGTATTCTCTTCTTTAGTTTCTACTCTTGGGATCTTTACTTCTACTACTTCGTTATGGTTGTTTATGACTTAAATGTTTCAATGACTGGTTATATGACTCAAATTTATAACGTTGGTTCTTGTTTCTGGGGTGTTGTTTTTGGTGTTTGGATTCGTTACATCAAGACTTTCAAATGGACTTGTTTCTTCTTTGGTTTACCTTTAATGATGCTTGGTGCTGGTCTTATGATCCATTTCCGTGGTCAAGATTCTAACATTGGATACATTGTTATGTGTCAAATCTTCATCGCCTTTGGTGGTGGTACTTTAGTTATCGGTGAAGATATGGCTGTCATGGCTGCTGCCGATGTTGATGGTATTCCAATGATGCTTTCACTTATTGGTCTTTGCTCCAGTATTGGTGGTTCCATTGGTGATGCGGTTGCAGCTGCCATTTACACTAATACTTTCCCTGATGCTTTATACAATGCATTACCAGAAAGTGCCAAGGCTGATTACGCCACTATTTACACCGGTGGTTATCTTACACAACTTACCTACCCTGTTGGTAGTGAAGTCAGAGACGCTATCAACTACGCTTGGGGTCACTCTCAAAAGATGGGAAGTATTTCTGCCACTTGTATTTTAGTCTTAGCTATCCCATCCATTCTTGTATGGAAGAATTATAGAGTTGACAAAACTACCAATAAGGGTCTTGTTATCTAAACAAGTTTTAAATCCACTCGTCGCCTGTGCATATGCAATATAGATATAGCTTGTAATCTTATAATGATCTAATATAATTTAATAATTTAACTAATAATTTGAAGATGTGAGGATGTAATAGTAGAGTTTCACTCTGAATTTATCAATTTTAGGAGGTTTGGTTGAAGAGTATTTCTTTTGCTGTTGATATAAATTCTGATTAAATATTAGAATACAAAGAACACATTAGAAACATATACAATCAATTACCATAAACCAGCATATAATTCTTGAAGTATAGACTTACACTTTGTGGAAGTATCATATAGCTTTGAAACTATTTAATAAATATAAATATAAGTAAAATGGATAATCACATCACTACTCACCCTTGGTTTAAACATTTTCAACAAAGCTGGCACCTACCTTTTCATCATCCATTTCGAGTTGGGCCCTTCTTTCTCCAGGTCTGATAGGGTGACCACGAGTGGAGAAAACACCACCTGTGATTCCACCACGATCAAAAAGATGATCAATATCTTCAAGCTCCAGGCCTTTAGTTTCTGGGTAGAAACAATAAACAATTGGAAGCCATGCAGCGTTTAAGATTGCAAAGATAACAAAAGTCTTCCATCCAATATTATCAATAGCAATTGGAGTAAGTTGTACGACAGCAAACACAGCCAACCAATTGAAAAATGAAGCAATTGCTTGAACTCTTGAACGTAATCTAGTAGTGTTTAACTCAGCAGGGAAAAACCAAACATTGAGCCAACCAATACCCATAAATAATTGGTATAAGAAGACAAAACAAGATGCGGCAACTGATGTAGCGTAAGTTTGATGTGATAGTAAACCTGAGACGCAAATGAAACAAACTGTTAAACCTCCTCCTGAAATAAATAACATTTTTCTACGACCCCACGTATCAATGATAAACAATGGAATCAAAGATCCAAACAAATAGACAATCTCACAACAACCACCGAGGATCAAAGCAGTATTCCTACTTAAATTCATTGTATCTTGGTAGACAATTGGAGCATAATAGTTAATCATATTTGAACCTGTAAATTGTTGCATTATCATCACAAAACAACTTAAAACCAAAGCACGGAAGTTTGGATCTGGATGCATCTTGAATAATTCTTGAATTTTGAAGTCTCCTCCTATGGATTCTGCTGCAACGGTGTTTTTAATATCTTCTAATTCTGTCAAAACAGTATCCGAGTCTAATTCTTCACCAAAAATGGCTGCCAATACACTTTGTGCCTCATCAAATCTACCCTTGGTTACAAGCCATCTTGGAGTTTCTGGCAATAGACCACTCACAAGTTCGACAACTAAGGAAACTGCAAATAAAGCTTGTAAACTACATGGGAAACGCCATTGAAGTGGACTATCAGTGAATGAAGTTCCATAACCCACCCAGTAGGCAATGACAACACCTAGAATAGTAACAACTGCTTGATAAGTTAACATTCTACCTCTGTTACCTGCCAAGGCACATTCTGCCTGGTACACTGGGATGGTTGAAGAATTAAAACCATTACCAATACCAGTCACAATTCTTCCCACATAAAACTGGCCTCTTGTATAAGAAGAAGCCAATATGATTGTTCCCACAATCATTGTAGAACCTCCTGTAAGCATCATCCATCTACGACCGAATTTCTCTGCAACGAAAAAACACAAAAGTGAACCAAGACAACAACCAAGATCATATACTGAAGATAATAAACCTTGAGCTACAGAATCAGGATGGTTAAAATCTTGGCCAAATCTGTTATCAGCACCCACAATTGTGGACATTAAACCTTGATCATAGCCTAATAAAAGAAACCCGGTACAAGAACAGAAAGTAATCAAATATCTCAGGGTCTTGCCTTGATACCTAACGTTGTAGTTTGAAGAAAACATAGTAGATATCTTCCAACAATAAAACAAGAAACTATTATACTTGCTACGAGCCTCTAATATATACTTTTAACAAAAAAGGGGGGACCCACTTGACACTAATTACGGGAAATAGGCAGCTTTTATACAAGTAAATATTAAATCTCCGGTGTCAAACAAAATCGGATAATGATGAATGACATTGGAAGTTATTTTATCAGTTGGAGGGGTTTCAAGCTTCTATATAGATCATATATATATATATTTGGACAACTATAGTGCTTCAGAACACGGGGTGGAAATGTTAATGCCAATGTAATCTAACCCCATTGGGGAAGCTCTCGCATAGGACGCGGGGTAGTGGGTGGCGGATGCTGACGGGTGTAAAGTGTTGTTGATATGCCATTAGTATACACCCATCACGTACAGTTTGTCGATTCCTGTGACCTTGGCAGGTCTTTGAAGTTAAAAGGAGGGACAGACGGGGTGTTATTTTAAGTTGTCAACCTCACTAAGGAATTGCATACCAAGATATGTGATGTTGAAGTTTCTATTGTTTAATGGCTCGGTTTGCTAAACCTAATTATATATGTATAAATATAAACCTATATATACATGTATAGACGGAGTGTTTAAAGTATGTAAAGAAGTTAAAGTATACCATTGGCAACAAATGCGAGTCTCCGCATTGATTCCCTTTAAGGCGCTGCTGCCGCAATAACATTAGGGCGAAGATAGAGTGCCTCTCCGCACATAATGCCGAAGATTAGCAACTCAAATCTTTGTTCCTCCGAGCTTCACACAGCTTGTCTCTCTCAAGGCCTATAACTTCGGAGGATCAATTCATACACTCTTGAATATACCGGGTACTTGCTAGAGGATCAATGAATATGCCACTTGATGAACCTTTATAAGAGGTGAGGTCATGAGACCACAAAGATCATGAACATCTTCTTCATGTTATCTTTAAGCAGACTGTTATTGCAAATTGCTAAAGTATACATGAGCTACGGGCGGAGAACTGCTGAATACAAAACCAAGTTTCCTATCAAAAAATTTGACCTTAATTATATTTACATCACTGAAATAAACTTTAAAAATTTAAATGCCTAACTAGATATACCCTTTTTCAATCTCATATTGCATGAGATCACTTAATTTATACATTTTTGTACAGTTATTGTACATGTAACTTTCTTGTAACACAAAGTTTTCACCTCCCACAGTTTTTAATCCTTCGGATATGTATCCTTCAATAAAATCGTAAAATACCAAATCAGTTGTGTTTTCTCCTTCTTTTATCTCTAGACTGTGTATTATGTTGGGTATGCTATATACTCGAGACTTGAAATGAATTGTATCATCTCCCTCATCTCCAAAATCGTCTTCAGTCACATAACCTCTACTGAGATGTTTGGTGGGTTTCTCGTCCTGTTTGAGAAACATTTGATCATTATTATTGGTATCATATGAGATTCTTTTGTTCATTTCCCTCTGGTAAGAGCTCAAAAGCATATTTCCCATGCCATTCTCTTCTACTTCTAGAATATACTTGCCATTGTTTAAATAATCGACCAACTTAAAAACCGTTTGAATGTCAACATTTGGAATGTACTTCCATTTATTTTCAAAAGGCGAAATGGTAAATTTGGAGTTTCTCGTGAAGTTTCCGGAATATAAATCATATCTAATTGCACCAGTGTTTATTATTGTAACTCTACTCCTTTCAGAACCGGTGGTAACGACATTCATACTTTCATCATCATCATCATCATCATCATCATCATCATCATAGCAATATGCTTGATCCAAGTTGAGTAAAATCTTATCTTCAATTAATACTAGTAAACTTGATTCATCACGAATTGAATAATCACTGTTTTCCAAAAGATAATCTTCATGAATTTCTCCGAAACTATAACTTAAACCCAATTCTTCATTATACTCTTTGATCTTATCACTGATTGCTAAACCTCTGTCGGTATTGAATTGATCAATATCCATCATCCCTGTATGATATTGGAATGAGTACAAATTAAAATCAATATATGATCTGAAAAAATTGGAATTTCCTGTTAAATTAGTTGATAAAAATCCAACAGTCTCACAATATCTACCACTTTGTAAACCAGTCGAATTACTGTCAAAGACACTAAAATCTCTAATATGAGAGTGGCCTCCAAAAAATTGAATAATTGTATCGGGGTAATATTCTCTAATTTTTTTCTGTAAAATCCAAGTTTCTTCCCATTCGTGAGCAATAGGAATGTGCCCAAAGACTACAATAATGTCTACCTTTTCCTGATATTTTTGCATCAATTCATCAAACCATTTGCTAGAAATAACATCTGCTACTGAATGAACTCGAACTCTAGAATTACCTCCTTTAAAGTCAAACAAAAAAGACAAGGCCAAAATTTTGTATCCGTTTTTATTTGTTTCAAAATATCTATATCTATCATGGCCAAAGACACGCCAATTTCCTTCATCATCAAGAAACTCGACGTTTGTGGAAACAAATCTATCCTTATAATAAGGAACCAAATCATAATATTCAAAATGGCTTATACTTTCAACATACAACTCATGGTTGCCCACTGTGATCAAATCATATGGAATTTCTTTAAAAACCTGATTAGAATATTTGCCATTGGGAAATGTCAAGTCACTCAACCCTTGGCCATCGTGTCTATCACCAGTGTCCACAAGTATCAAATCTCCCTCGAGTTTTTCTTTGAGTCTGCTGGTAAATGAGTAAAAATCACCAAAATCTGCCGAGTAATCAGCTTGGTTAATATGTCCTGTGATCCATCCATGGGTATCTGTCGTATGCAAGAAATTCAGAAGACCAGTTTCAAAGTCTCTTTTTACTTCATGCTTGTTGGGTAGATGCGAAAGTGGCTGCCTTTGAGGGGAAATTCCAAAAATACTCAATCCAACAAAAATAAAAAGCACTGCAGGTAGCACAAAAGCCATGTTATCCAGATGCAGTCCCTACTAATCTTCCAAACGTGAATTCATACAATTTACTGTAGGCCTCAATCCATATCCATCAAATCCGACCTTACGGAGGGCTAGTCCAGTCCATAAGGAACTCTAATTTTTTATCGCCTCTTATCGCAGGTGCACGGGTTAGCTTTGTGTGCTGTTTGTGGGGTGTTGGATGCTTTCGGATTTTTGCCTATTTCGGAAAGTCATCCGAAGGTTTTTTTATGGCAACTTTAGAGCAGTGTGAAGTGTATCCCAAACGATAAATCCCGTGTTATATAACTATTTTATCTATATATTCTCTTCTCGTACCAGTAATTGTCCTTCAAAAATTGCCAAGGGAGACTGAATTGCCAGCTATTATCATAATGAAAACGGACAAACCACGAGCCGTCTTGAAAGATGCAGGGACAGAGAAGAAGCCGAGAGTCTGGTTTTCTTGCTCATCGTGCAGGGGAAAGAAGATAAAATGCGATAGAGAACGGCCTTGTAATAGGTGTATTAAAAGTGGTTCCAAATGCCAATACGATCCAAGATGTGGCGATGGAACAAAGTTTCTGGTCTTTGATGTCAGAAAAGACAGGGCAAAAGAGAGAAAAAATAGTGAAAAGGGAGAGGCCGATATGAAGCAAATTTCGGGTAATAGCCATAAGCACAAAGTTCACCATGATCTTTTACAGATCAAGAATATATTACATGATCTGGAAAGAAAACTGGAACACGACGATGGGTCGAGTTCTCGAAAGACTGGAAATGTACATTCACCCAGTGACCACATTCTTGATGAACCGATGGCTGCACTGAAACCAAACTCAATACATCATAAGAAATCAAGAACCCTCTTCTTTGGTCCTTTAACATTTAGAACATCTTTAGCTATACAGGGAGCACCTAATCTCCTTATAAATAATTTTTTAAAGAATTTGGAGTCAGAAAGAAAGAGTTGGAAGGCAAGATTGGGTTACAGTTCATCTCCTAGTGATAACATTTTTATGCAAGAATATTCTTCATCTATTGAGGACTTAGGTGAAAAACTAAACAGAGCCATTCCCAAATTTCAAATGATTCAAGAGAGATTAGTTTATTTTGAAAATAATCTACAGAAATATTTTCCATTTATTGATTATAAAACTTTTTATCAACAGTTCGAATTGATGTTCAAACAATCAGAAACTGGGAACTTGGAAATCTATGTGCCAAATGATCAGAACTCATTCTCAAATATTGCATTAACTATTGGGATTTTGAAGTTGACCATATTGCTATCAAAACATGAAAGGCAAAAGTTTTTGTATGAGCTAGATGATTCCGATGATACTCTCTATAGGCTATTTCTAGATGCTTTGAGTAATTCCAAATTCATGAAAAAGCAATCAATGACAACACTACAGTGCCTCCTCATTCTTCATGCTATGCAAATATCAGATTTACGGAAATCTAATGGAGGTGATGACACCAATTCTTACTTGTACTATCAACTATCGCTATCTACAGCACTTTCTCTCGGGCTTCACAGAGATCCTGAAAACATTTATTTTTTTACATATAAAGGTGATGATGAATTACCGTTTAATACCACCAAAAAAATGTGGCGAGAGACTTGGAAGTATATATATTCATTTGACTCATTTTACTCAATTACTATTGGAACGCCCTTACTCATCAATGAATCATTCACTGATTGTCAACTTGATGCACAATCTTCAATTTCAAATGTACAACTAAAATACATTGAATTAGTAAGGTCTGTCGCATTTGAGTTATGTACTAGTGTTAAACCTAATAGTTTTAATGAAATTATAGATCTTCTAAACAAAGTTCAGAAATTTATGCTACTCAAATTAGATACTTCAGAAAGCCTTTTATCTAAAACACCAGAAAACAAAAAAAGAAAAGACTATATTTTTATGCAGCTTGACATGAAACTTGATTTGTTGGCTATATCACAAGCAATCATTCGCTTTTTGGGAAATTGTATGAATAATATACCATTCTTAAACAAATTTCGTAAAGCCGGACCATTGGCTCAAAAGGATATTGAATGCCTCAAAGAAAAATCTGAGTTTTATGAACTTCAGCTAATAAAGAACTTGATATTTTCCTTCTATCTTATATCAGAAATAGTCTCAAAAGACTCTCTGCTATCAGAAAACCCCTGCTATTTATTGCTCTTGCTTCCCAAGATCAGAAAACTTCTTGTTAACTCGACATTTGCAATCATATCTTACTGTTTTACGATCAGAAGGCATCATTCATCAAATGATAAACCTGCCCCTTTTTCACCAACCAATGATCCTTCTGAAGTTTTTGATTTAAATTTAAGTAACTTGGGCTTAGGATTTGAATGCCTATTAGGCTTTGACTTTTCTGTTATTTCAAGAGAATCTGAGGTTTACCAGCAGATAGCGAAACGGAGCATTAACGATGTGAAAAGGGTGATGACTTTTGTATGTGAATTTACTCTTACATGTACTAGAGAATCAGTTATTTTGAAAAATGATTATAGCTTCTTTATAGTTCAAAGGGTTCTTATTTATTTTTGTCACGCTGTTGAAGCTCTTTCCAAAGATAGTACGAATTCCTTTACTGCTTCATCTCAGGAATCAACAAAGATATTGGATGGATTAAGTAAAGTGGTAAGAAGCTCTGTCGAAGTTAATGGAAAAGTCAGCGAAAATGATATGAAAGCATTTATACCACATCAATTTAGTGAAGAAGTTTCCCAACAAGTGAAAGATGACATACTGGTTGATTCAAGCACTGCAAATCTGTTTCCTTTGTATTTCGCATCAGAGACTGGTATTGATCATCAGACAGAGAGTATTTATGATTGGATGCTGCGGGATGCCGACTTCAGTGACTTTGAAAAGAGTTTGGCTAACTTTTTCAAAGAAGAGAACAACTTTTCCATTTTGGATAAAGACATATTCGATATTTAGAAAATTTTAGTTTGAAAATTCTGTTCATTATGTAAAAATATAAATTCTACTTATACATTATTTATAATCAGTTTTAAAAAAACATTATGAATACACAGAAGTCTTCCACCACTTAAATTTTCTTTTTTTCTCTTAACAATTTCCAACTTCAAATTAACTTGTTAACTATGAGGTATTGTTTAGATACACCATAAATTGTTTCCTCAATGTTTGAGTAACCCAAACCTTTCACTTCGGACAAACATACAGATGGAGTCATAATGACATTAGCTGGTGGTTTACCTGGGGTACCTTTACCTAACTTCAACTCTGGGAAATTTTTGTTGAGAACATCAACAATTAGTTGATCTGGGGTAGAAGAGACAGTGGTGACAATTCTTTTTCCAAATTAAACCTTTTTTTCAAATGCGGCAATACGAACTTGAGCAATGTATCTTACATCAGCAGCTAGCATAAGAGGCATAAAGAAAGGAAGTATGTCACCACTTTTAGCAAGCCTTCTCATGGATTGATTGGTTGTGCTTAACTCTTCTCCAACGAGAGTATCGAAAACTTGAGGACCATAAATCATACTGGGCTAGTGAGCTTAAAGTGTGGCTTTTCTTGCTCAACAAAATCCCATGCTGCCTGCTAACTAAGTTTCTTACATGCGCAGTATTTAGTATGAAATTCCTGTGGATTATTCTCAATTTCCTCCATAGTAATATCATTCCAGTTCTCATCGGTGAAAAGTGACTTTCCATCAGGAATAAGAAATCTTGTCATGGTAACTCCAGATGAAGTAACAACACCATTGGTAATTTGAGGAGCACAAGTTTTGATGGAACTTGAAAGAGACTTCATACCAGCGAGACCAACCTTAACTGAATCTAAGGCAAAAATAGGAGAAGCTACAGGTAAGACATATTTGATATCATTGAAAATCTTGTTGAAAGTATTCTTTCCTGCATTATTAGCAACCTCAAAAGTAGCCTGGATACTTCTTTTCAATCCTTCAACAAATGGTTCAGACTTATCTTTAGATCTAATTGTTCCAACAACAGTGTAACCCTTGGATAACAACATATCGACACAATTAGAGCCAACAAAACTGTTAGCACCTCAAAAAAAAACGGAAATTTTGGGCAGTGTAGCAAATTTATGGGAGAATATTTTTAGAAAGGTATAAGAATATTCTTTAGATGATGAGAAAAGTTTATTTCAATAGCAGTTAGAATTTGCCAACCCAATGGATCTATAGAACATACTGGCTTCTTTATATGTTGCCAAAAACCTCTTTTGTCATACATCAACAGTATATGAAATCAAAAGAGCCTTGATCAATAACTAGTGGGGATTACGATGGAGTCTTAAATCCAGTATACTGTCACGTGAACAAGTCCGCTCGGACTTTGTTATCTCAATATTGTTGTCACGTGATGAACACCAATTACCACTAACGTTGCTGATGAAGCTCGACTTACGGTGTGTTTAACGAAAAAATAATAAACAACCAATAGTAACCATATATTGTTATCATATTCTAATTAGCCCTTCTTAAATAATTACGTTCAATCAACAAAATAGAATCATTTTCTTTTCGTAAAATTCAAAGTCAAAAAATAAGTTCTAGATAACTAAAAAATCTCTAATACAACATGTTTAAACGTAACGTGTTCAAAAGCCATCTAAATCTTACATTATAATTAATAGAGAAGAATGGGATCAGTTTTGAGACATATATTAATTTTTTATATAGTATCCACTAATTTGCTATAACATCATCATAATAATAACATTTGTTTATATAAAAACTAAAAAAATAAAAAAAAATAATGTGGCTAAAAGATTTTATCCAAGACTTTACCCATAAGGCTCATTTCTTTCTTGTATTCTAACTGCAAATTTTCATAGTAGTCTTAGTCATGAGCATCTATTTCATGTAAACCACTGGTTAGATCAGCAGCCTCCGGATCACTAAATTTGGTTCTTTCAATCAATATGTAACAAATACATGCACCAAGGCTGACGAAATAACGAGGTAATAATAAAGGAAAGAATCTATTTAATTCATCTGATTCATTTATTTGCTTATTTTACCACTGGACCAGTTACGTTGCTGAGACGACACTTGTTGATATCCACTATGCCTTTCATTCATTAACTATTTGATTACAATACGACTTATTAAAGCAACACAATAATATATATATAAGCTGTCCTGCTCTAACAAGAAGAACAAGAACTAATAAATAGCTAAGTAGACACTTAAGTGTGTGTCGGGTATATATAGTAAAGAATAGCAAAAATATTTCTCCCGAGTAAATAGATATAGCAATGTGTCAAATTATCACTTTAATCAATCAGAAGTCAGCAGAGGTTGGAGGTGTCGAATTCGCAGTGTTGTCTCGCTCTTTCAATAGCTCCGAGCCAATCTTCCTTAGTTCATTTTGGTCTCCTTCAAGATTAAACACACCACCATACTTTTACCAAATTTTACACCGCTCCATAGTTAATTCGCGCTTTACACCGTAAATATTGGGTTATGGTGTAAAACATTTTTTGAGTTTACACCATAGACGCTCCTGAGCTCAATTCTCGTTCTTTCAACATAAAATTACATCATTAGAATCACAAAGACCAGGGCTTCCAATAGATTTGTATCTTAATAAGTTCACTTGTAATTGAACAGTGGTTATGACCATAAAAAGACAATTTTAAGGGTATATTGATGGTGTCGAATTTTTTGTTTTTCTTTCGCGAAATGCGTTTACGCCGTAGTTCAAGGCAGTGTTTTGTAGTTCAAGGCAGTGCTCTCAAGTTTACGCTGTAATTTAAAAAGTTTACGCCGTAGTTCAAGGCAGTGTTTTCAAGTTTACGCTGTAATTCAAAAAGTTTACGCCGTAGTTCAAGGCAGTGTTTACACAATAAATTTGACAATACAACCGTGTTCATAGTGGTATTGAATTTAGCGA
>JAJLXB010000007.1:0-168172 GCA_030571015.1 Ogataea sp. yHMJ1
TGCCAAAATGTTTCCAGATGCTAGAAAGAAAATGAAAAGGTTGAAAGATGATGATGAAGTTATCTTAAAAGTTTTCAATACCTCAGATGCTGATTGTTATTTGAGAGGTCTGAAGAAGCAGAAGAAGATTGATCTGGATACTACAATAGATGAATTTATGGTATCCATAGTAGATACCTATTTACAAGAACTAGAATCTTATAAATTAACCTCGAGTTACAACAAAAACCATCCAAATAATCAAATTCATGTTCCTGAACTTTATGATTATGGATACATGTCAATGTGTAAAGAAGACAAAGATATGATTGACGGGTATGATTTCTTATTCAGTGGATTTTTTATCTTGACTTCATACATTGAAGACCAGCCTAATTCAATTACACAAGATTCAATAGATAGATGCTGTGAGGAAATGAGAATCATGTCTGAAGAGCTTAAATTTCGACACAATGATGTAGCAAGAAGAAATTTGGTTGTTAACGGAGGAAATATATATTTAATTGACTTTTTACATTCCGGATCATTTGGGTATTGGTCTAATCTTGAAACAGACCAAAATGAACTGAGGAAGATTGGCTCGGAGCTATTGAAAGAGCGAGAGAACTCATCAATTCTGACACCTCCGACCTCTGCTGGCTTCTGATTATTTAAAGTAGGACCAATTAAAAGAACCAGTTATGTCTATTTATTTTTTTACTTCATTTTTACCTGAATTTGAGTGGGAAATATATCCTTTAAAATGGATCGTATTTGTTGATTGGTTCTATAGCAACATACCCAATTAGTCTTGAGTACACGGAAAGCCCTTTCATTACTATTGGGTAATTTTAGCAAGTGTAGCATCAATTAATCGAAATGTTTTGTTTTTGAGTGTTGGTTAACATCGCAAGAAATAATTGGGTGCATAAAAACTAGAGGAACTAAGCATGTAGCTAAATTTCGGAAATGTGATACAAAGCATAGACGCAACTTTTCAGTCTATTCAGGGGCAATATGATAGTAGCCATAGGTCAATATATCAGAAATACTTTGAAGTGCTTAGACTAGCAAGTTTAAGTGGAGATAAAGCTTATATGGAAAGAGGCTTTGAAACAGTATGAAGCAATCCACAGTCATGACTAAGGTAAATTATGACTATAATGTTATTAAGAAAATTTCTTTTGCCTCACAATAATTACATGTAAATTAACAGACTTCTACTATGCCAGAGTATCAGTCATTGATTGAGTATATTAGCTGTTGAGGAGTTTATTATTACTTCTACTAATTGTTTTTTTAACTATACCTCAAAAAAGACATCTCCCGAAAACAAATTTGAACGGAAAAGACTTTGATACAATAATACAATGATTATTGCAATATTTATTTCAACAACCATTCTGATGTACTTATTTTCCAAAAGCAAAACCATTTTTAGTTCACTAGTATACTATTTTTTTATAATCAAGCTAAAAAAGCCTTTTTATCAATGATTAGAGCCACGCATTTTTATACTTAAAATAGTTAGCTTTTTATGAAAAGTAATGGTTATGGAGGTAATTGTGTTGTTCCCAATACTTCAATTAAGCAATCACTAATGTCAGTGCCAAAAACCTGAGCAATGTCCTCTAACCCAATACCATAGGTTTCTGGGAATATAAAATATACAATTCCAAACACAATATAATACTCATAGCCGATATTTTCCAATTCAATTGGATTGACATAATTATTGAAAGACCCGCAATATTATCCGACAACTAATTAAATTTTTGCACCTTGTGCTCTCAAAAGAAAAGGAACAACTTCTGCTGCATAAGTCATTCCAACAGGAGCTGAAAATCCATTAAATCCCTTAAGATAAATCATTGCAACAACACCAATGCCGTACAATGACTTATATTGTTGACAATTTTATGTCCACAATAGCACATGGCAGAGAGGTTCACTGTTCTGAACCTGAACTATCTTATTTGACACCACCAGAAGGCATGATATATGATAAATATTTATCTCCGTTTTTGAATCACAGCCCGTCTATGTCGCAAACCCAAATGTTTCAAGTAATTGTGGAAGGTGTCAATATAGAAATGATGATGAATATTTTGCAATTGTCGGGATGAGCTACTCACACAGATGGAGAAACATATGATTCATGTTTGTTTATATTGTGTTCAACATTATGGCGATGTTGATCTCCTATTAGTAAAAAATATTGGTCTGAAATGGAGAAAACCAGGTAAGTTAAAGACAGAAGATTAAAGAGACTCATAATTTCACTAAAATAAGCAAATAAATGAATCAGATGAATTAAATAGATTCTTTGCTTTATTATTACCTCGTTATTTTCGTTAACCTTGATGCATATATTTGTTATATATTGATTGAAAGAACCAAATTTAGTGATCCGGAGACTTCTGATCTAACCAGTGGTTTACTATTAATTATAATGTAAGATTTAGATGGGCTTTTGAACACGTTACGTTTAAACATGTTGTATTTGAGATTTTTTAGAATAGTATTAGCGCTACAATCACTAAAGAATCAATCTCAAACTTCATGTTTAATTCATTAGCAACCTTCACATTGGTGAAGATTTTATTGTCAAGTCTAATGATCAACCTGGCCGAAGCTAACGTAGAAGTCTAGAATGATGACTCGCTATTGACTTACGTAAAGAAGTACTATAACATCTCGATCGACAACATTGGCAAGAAGGAATCATTTTTTGTAGTACTTGGACCAATGGGCACAAGCAGCTACAGCACCGCATTTTATGTATAAGAAGTGGATTTCAGGGAGGTAAGTTATATACCATAGATTATATATACTATATCTGCACTCTGTGCCAGCTCCAATTATTCATAATTCATCCTTGGAAGGAATCTCAGATTCAACAGCTTCAGCAACGGTTTCGACTTCAAGGGCACCACAGTCAGCAATCATGATCTTTTGAGCTGGTCTGTCTCTTGCACCGGTCTTGGTACCTTCGATCATCTTGACGACGTCTTGACCTTCAAGAACAGTACCGAAGACAACGTGCTTGTTGTCTAACCATTTAGTAACAACGGTGGTAATGAAAAATTGAGAACCGTTGGTGTTCTTACCGGCATTAGCCATAGAAAGCATGTATGGTCTATCGTGCTTGACTTGGAAATTTTCATCTTCAAACTTAGCACCGTAAATAGATTTACCACCAGTTCCTGTACCATGGGTGAAATCACCACCTTGGATCATGAAATTCTTGATAACACGGTGGAAAATAGAGTTCTTGTAACCGAATTCTGGGTCTTCAGAGATAGCCAATTGGTAAAAGTTTTCAACAGTCTTTGGTACAACATCACCAAAGAGACCAATGACAATACGACCTAATTTTTCATCACCTTCAGTGATATCGAAGTAGACTTTGTGTGTAATGGTTGGAAGCTCAGCAAGTTCACCTGCAGCTTCAGCCACATTCATATAATAGAAAAAAGCGCAAAAGACAATGGCTAAGATAGATGTCAACCACTTCATTTTAAAAGAGTATACTGTTGAATTTATTGATATAATACTACCAATTGAGCTGCTGGTATAGAATATAAGAACCAATTTCATCAATTAACTAACTGAACCCTCACTTCCACCACCAAACGTGGCATCAAAGGAGATCCAAAAACGGCCCGTGCACGGGTGTCCCCTTTTTCCCATATTATGGGATCCTTTCAATGTTGTATTCCCAGGACTTTTTTTTTTTTTTTGATAAATTTACTGACCATTAAACATTAATAAATAACTTGACTATATAGACTATATAAAATAAACATCCTTATTTGTTCAATTCATATTTCTGATATGATCCACAGCTGCACGATATCCCTGTTCCCATTCCCATAAAAACCTTGAATTACCTCTAGCATTAATATGTTCAGCACGACGCTTGGTTAACCATGCTTGTAATCTACCTATAGTAGAGTTTTCAAATTTCCAAAACTCAACAGCATCAGCCCAGCCTGTTATTAATCCTTCCTTGTATCTCCAATGTTCATATTTTTCCTTTGAATTGGCTTCATTCCAGTACTTTTCATGCTGGGAGTAACTATCGTTGACAAATCTGTCAAAATCCTCCTTTGAGGGAACACCACGGTTGGTCTTTCTAGATGGAATACAACCTCTGTCAACCATTGGCTTGAAACCCCATTCTCCACCATCTCCATTTTGGAATTTCAAACACCAGAAATATGAGCCTGCCATTGCCCTCTTTTGGAAAATAGATGAAAGAGCATTACCATATTTTTTCACCATTTCGTCTCTATTTCCATTAGTCTTATCCCATGATTGTGTATCCAAGACACAAGAATATTCACCAATTAAGACATCAATGGGGTACTCAACATCATTTAAGACATCTTTATTCAAATCATTGATGATCTGATCCACGGATTTCTTCTTATCATCATCTGAGAAGCAACGGTATATATGTGTATCTAATACAATACCATAATCTTTCTCTCCATTCCCATTAACATCGTTCAACCATTTAGACCATTGATTAGGCCACCAGCCATCTGATATGACAATTGGAATATGATCATTAACTGATCTGATTGCCTTGATGGCATGAATATAGTATTTCCTCTGATGGTGAGCATCATTACTGAATTCACTTTCATTCACAATTTGTAAACCTGAAATATTCTCATATTTGCAATGATTCAAATCATTGGCGATATATTTCAATATTTCACATGTAAGTTTTTGACTATCTGAATCATTCCAAAATCCAGCTTGTAATAATTTTTCACCTGAATGATCACCTGTATTGGCACCTTTAGGTACTGCGTGAAGATCAACCAAGATAGATATCTTGTATTGGTTTGCCTTTTCAATATATTTCTCCTTGTATATTTTCCAAGCATTCGTATAAACGTCACTGACTAAATCAAAAGATGTCCTACCATGACAATTTTTCAAGAAGGCCCAATAACCAATTGGGATTCTAATTGATTCAACACCATGATCTTTCATCCATTTCCAATCGTTATCATCTAAATAACTGGACCAATGATTTTCATACTCTTTCTTAGCCCCGTCAATTCCTTTAGATTTAACCATAGCTTTGACAGCATCCAATTCAACACCAGTATTATCTACAAATAGCTTATCATAAATGAACTTTTCTTGAACAAATAAGGATCCCAAGTTAACACCGAAATTTGATCTTGATTCGTATATGGATCTAACTGTTGGACCGGATCCTGATGGTACAGAATGGCATTCTTCTGATGAGCTCAATGAAGAAGAGCTGAGCTTATTTTTGAGTTTATCAAACATTTTAATATAGTATATTGTATGTTCTTTAAATAAAGATTAATGAAAAGGAGCACAGTGATAAATTTAACAATTAATTAATCAATCAACATTCCAATTAAATAAAAAATAAACTAGTTACCCCAGAATCAAGCAAACAAAATATATTCCCAAAGGGGAAGTCAATATAATACTACTAAAAATGGTAAGTAGATGATTAAGCTACCTTATCGGGAAATATCAATACCTTTCAAAATTATAAATCCGTGCACCAGTGGCAATCTCTAATTCAATTATTAGAGAAATAGATGATGGTAAGCGTAGTATTATCACGATAGATTGATTGATTGATTGTATGGTTATTTAAATAACTAATTGATTGAGTAATTGATTCATTAATTCATTGATTGAATAGAAAAATATACAATTTACAGATATGGTATGTTTTCAAGTGCCTTTCCCCAATTCCAATTGAGAAGTTTTATCTTACTAACTTTTACTTTATAGTCATCTTTTAAAATAATACCATCAAACGATCAAGTATCGAACGTATCTACTTCAAATCATGGACCTAGAGCTCCATCTGCACCAGCTTTAACAGATGCATTAAGATCCGGTGCTCCACCTGAGCGTATTTCATCCAGAGTTAATAATAGACATCCATTAGAGACACGTATTACACAATGGGAACAAACTCAAAGAGATACTCAATTAGAAATGTATCGTAGAATATTTGGTTCAGCTGATCCAATTAAGCGTCAAATGGATTTAAATCTTGTTGAAGAAAGTAATTTCAAGTCCCCATGTGTTGGTAATTCAAGTTTAACTGATATGCATAAAGATATTCTGTTGAATAAAGAAAGTAGTCTTGATTGGGAAGATATTTATCGTGATGAAATGGGTAATTCTACAGGAAATTTACATGGAGGTAATATAAATGTTATGACTGCTGATTTTCATTCTCATATGGAAAAGAAATTTGGTATTTAATGTTATGCTGTTAAATAGATTGCAATAAATTGAAATTTTAAAAAAAAAAATTTTTGAGTATTTAGAACAGTGAATACAGCGATATTTTGTAAAAGATTAAAAGGTGAATTGAAAGTTAAAGTAATTATAAATATTTAGAATTAAAGAAGTAAAATAAAGCACCTAAAGAACCACAGCATAATAATAACAGTAATAATATAATGGAAAAGAGACCAATTAAATCAAAAAAGCAAAAAGCAAAAAGCAAAAGCAAAAAAACACAATCTAGCTAAACTGAATGAATTCGAAAGTTATATAATTTTTTTTTTATTGTTTAATGCTTGTATTGATTAACAGTTTCATTCATTACATTATCATAACTTGGAGGAGGAACTGAATTATCTTTATCGTCCTTGTTATTATTATCAGTAGCAGAGTTCAACAAAGAACCGTAGTTAGCGTTAGGATTAACACTTGAAGATAAAGGAGATAATTGTCTTTGAGGAACTCCATGATGATGAGGATGTGGATGACCTTGAGAGAAAGGTTCTGGGTTATTAAATGTAATAGGAGCAGGCTGATGTACTATAATTGTCTGAGGATGGTTACAACCTGTAGAACGTATGGCAATGAGTCTTTCCTCATCTTCGTACTGTACTTCGGGGTAACGAGCAATGATGTACCATGAATGGATCAAACCTGGGATATAACCCAACAGACATAAACATATGTTTATCAATACGTCACACGCACAACAACCTCTTTTAATCATCACTGGAAGAGGTGGCAAGATAATTGCCAAAAACACCAAGAAGCAATCGCAACAGCAACTGAAGCAGCAACACATTGTAGTAGTATATTAAAGTAGTGAAATTATGAGTATTTATTGACTCTAGAAGTAGATAAGAAACCTTGGTAGAACACAAATATCAATATAACATGATAAATTCGAATAAATTCATAGGAAAAGAGGCTGCCTTTTATAATTTGCAACACCAATAATTTTTAACTCTGCCCTCGGCGCGCCGGTCTTTTTTTTTTTTTCTTTTCCACTGGGGCTTGTTTATCTTAAGTGAATAAATAAATAAATAAATAATAATATTATTATTAGTTAGATGATACCTTTGAATGACTGGTGATTACCTTATCATCTGTATTGGCTATACTCAATTGGAAGTAGTTCAAGTTAAAAATGTACACTCTGCGATGCAAGGTACCCGCTCTTCACAACGAGGCTTTGGTATCATGTATACAAATCCACCCTAATGGATCTATAATAGCCACTTCTTCATCAGATTCCACCATACGATTATGGACCATTTCAGATCATCAACAAATCAAGCATTATAAGACATTGACGGGCCATATGGCCGGAGTGAATTACATTTGCTTTTCCAATAATGGGAAATATTTGGCTTCATCATCAGACGATCTCACTATACGACTTTGGTCATTGGAGAATAATCAATGTGTTAAGGTTCTCAAGGGACATACTGCCCCCGTGACACAATTAAAATTCAATAGGAAATCCACAATTTTAGTATCTGGTTCAGTTGATGAGAATATCAGGATATGGGATATTATTAAGGGGAAATGTATAAAGATTCTTAGTGCTCATTCTGACCCTGTGTCATCAATTGATTTATCGTATGACGGTACTGTGATTGTAAGTGGATCTTATGATGGGATGATTAGATTATTTGATGTTTATACTGGTCAATGTTTGAAAACATTGATTGATGATGATAAGAAAAATACAGGTCAAGTTGGTTCATTACCTATATCATATGTGAAATTTAGTCCGAATTGTAAATACATTTTATCGAGTTCATTGAATGGTGGATTGAAATTATGGGATTATATGAATAATACAATTGTCAAGACTTATTTATTAGATCAGGAGGAAAGTAGTAGCGAAGGTAATGGTGATGATGAAGTGGCAATGATTGCTTCAAAGTATAGTTGTTCTACAAATTTCATTACTTATGATAAGGATCATTTAAAAATATTAACAGGAAGTGAGTATCAAAATAAAATGATATTATTTGATTTACAATCCAGGAAAGTATTACAGTTTTTAGATTATTCAATTAATGATGGTGGCAATATAGATCCTATTTTACAAACAGATGTATATAATGAAGGACAAATGATAGTATCTATATCAAGAAACGGGACATTTACTTTATGGGAAAGAACTTAATTTGGAGAAGAAGTAGTGAAAATGATTAAATCTATAGAGAAGCTAGAAAGAGAGGAATACATAAAGGGAAAAAAGCAAAAAGGTATGACATAAAATATAGATCTAATAAAAGAAAAAGAGAAATGGGGAAAGGAGAATAAAGCTAGTTAAAAATAAAATAAAATAAAAAAGCCTGGTTGAATGAACCTAATTGAAGTCAAAAAGTTTCATATAAATCAATCTTAATACATAAATAAAACAACGAAATAACAAAGAAATAAAACTAATAAATAAATAATTCAAAGATAATCAAGTACTAGTACTAGCAACATGTTCTTCTTCAACAGGAGCATCAGCTGGGACTTCATGAATCTCTTCCTCAGTAGCAGCAACAGGTTCAACAACAGGTTCTTCTATAGTCTCCTGTGGTGGTGCATCTTTCTTAGTACTGGAGCTAGTAGATCCAAATCTTTTTTGTAAAGATTCGTATTGAGTTCTTAAGAATCTAATGATTTGTCTGATTGGCATAATGAACTGATGATGATGTAGTGAGTATACTAAGTAATAAAGAAGAAATGAGTCTAGTCAGATTAGTTGGGGGACAAAGGGGGGGGATCCTTTTTATATTTATATAAGGGATGCTAAATTAAGGTAACAAATTTAAACATCTTAAAATTATGAAAGCACAACAATCCCCGCGCATAGTTAAGAGCCCATTTGAAATGTTGTATTCCTTATTAAGATATTTTTATCAAACCATTTGAAATTTAGAATAGTTTTTATAAGATGAAAAAAATTTCAATTTAACTAATATACATAAATAGAAAGTAATAAATAAAAAAAATTATAAAAATTATAAATACTACTTCAAATCCCAATAAAATAATAATAATAATAATAAATTAATTATAATAATAAAACCAAATTTAAATGAAAACCACCAAAACAACTACAAACTTTTTAACAAGATTATAATTCTTGAGAAGCCTTAGCCTTTGCAGATTTCTTTGGTAATAAGGTTTGATGAATGTTTGGTAAAACACCACCTTGAGCAATAGTAACATGACCTAATAATTTGTTTAATTCTTCATCGTTTCTAATAGCTAATTGTAAATGTCTTGGAATAATTCTAGTCTTCTTGTTATCTCTAGCAGCGTTACCAGCTAATTCTAAGATTTCAGCAGCTAAATATTCCAAGACAGCAGTTAAGTAAACTGGAGCACCAGAACCAACTCTTTGAGCGTAATTACCCTTTCTTAATAATCTGTGAACTCTACCGACTGGGAATGCTAAACCAGCCTTAGCAGATCTTGAAGTTGAAGCTTTTTCAGAAGAACCGGCTTTACCACCTTTACCACCAGACATTTTTGATATGATATAATATAGTTTTTAAAATAGAAGTTAATAGTAATGAACTATAATAGAGAAGGGGAGAGGGAAGGGAAAATCAAAAATAAAACAACAAACTAGACTAGATTAAGAGTGTGCAAAATGAGGGGGGACACAGTAGGTATTTATAATCAACGGTGAGTGGGTGGGTGAGAATGGGAATGGAATGAGTGACTTTCCCAGAGTGGCAAATCATAACAATAGTAGTTAGTAATAATAGTAATAGTGGTAACTATTATGTATATACACTGTAAACACCCAAGCGTGCTCAAATTTACACCCTTGATTATTCAATTCTGGCACGATGGATTAACAGCGAAATTCATTACAAAAATTTCAAATTTGAAATCTTAGAAGGATTGCCAATTTATTAAGAGCAGTAAGGAAAAATTCGCGAATTCTTAGATTAGGGCAAATTCGCGAATTCTGATTTACTATATAAATAACAAACATTCCCCATATTATGAATAAACCCCAACATTACAATTAAACTTATTTATTCTGGTCTTTTTTTTTTTTCTCTCTTCTTTCTTTAGTTATCTCTATTACTCTTTTAACTTATAACTTATTTAACAATGGCCCCAAAAGCTGAAAAGAAACCTGTTGCCTCCAAAGCCCCAGCTGAAAAGAAACCAGCCGGTAAGAAGACTGCTTCTTCTTCTGAACCAAAAAAGAGAACCAAGGCTAGAAAGGAAACTTATTCTTCTTATATTTACAAAGTCTTAAAGCAAACTCACCCAGATACCGGTATTTCTCAAAGTGCTATGTCTATCATGAACTCTTTTGTTACTGATATCTTTGAAAGAATTGCTTCTGAAGCTTCTAAATTAGCTGCTTATAACAAGAAATCTACTATTTCTGCTAGAGAAATCCAAACCGCTGTTAGATTGATCTTACCTGGTGAATTAGCTAAGCATGCTGTTTCTGAAGGTACTAGAGCTGTTACTAAATTCACCTCTTCTGCTTCTGCTTAATTTAATTAAAAGAATATTAATTTTATTTTATTTTTAATTTGGTTGAAATTTTGAAATAATTTTATTTATTTTATATTTGGGTATTATTTATGTATATTAGATATTAATTAATGGAATGTCTCTATTATTAATTATTAACTATTATTGAAATTAATTTGTAATTTATTGTAATTATTTAATGTTGTTATTATTTGCATTTAGTCCTATGTCATTAGTCGAGTAATTGGTTATTAGTTTCTTAATTAATAAACCATTTTGTTAATGTAAACCCTATCATTCTTGAGTTATTTTGATAATGTAATTTATTTCATTTAATTACTCTCTTTAATTTACATTTTACAAATTTATGACAACACTTTAAGTGTTAAAGAAAAAATATGCTCTTAAATAATTTGATAGTTATTTTTCAAAATTAATTTATGATAATAATAAAACTATTTTCATTATAATTAATTCATTTTTTTCCTTAGTTTTTCACATTTTGCAATTTTCAAGTATTTTATACATAAACTGATACAGTTAAATATCCTAATACATTATAATGTGTACAATCAAATTTTCCTATAGTTGAATTTTATTGATTAATTACAATATACACAACTCATGAATACGTCGCAAGTGTCCTAATTAGTGGATTTGAGAATTGCACGTCTAATAGTTAAATTTATTTAAATTATAGTTAACTTAATATTATTTGTAAGTTGTACGAATTTATATAAATAAACTATAAAACTTACAAGAATTTATCAATATATACACATTTCAACCAATATCTTATCTTAATGTTTAAACATTAATAAGTAAGTCTTATTTTTAATAAATAGGCATTTTGCAAGACGATCGACGCATACTTTTTCTAACACAGCCCAATTTTTCAATACTATAGTTAGTTCTTTTTTTATACCAAAAATTTTTTTTTTTTTTGCTTAATTAGTTAATATAGATCTTGTCAAAAGATAATCGTTTTATACTAGTCAAGTTGTACACTTTTATTTAACATTTCATTTATTAATTAAATTCACTTATTTTCTCATATCAAACAATGCCTGCGTCGCGTATATATGATCCATTTGTGATATCTGCATTACCCAGATTACCAATCTCTATTTCAGAAGATTCAAATTTCACAACAGTTAATTCAAATCCAATTAATAATTCAAATAAGATATGCATAATCCCAACTATTTCTACATCTAACCAAGATTTACAAGCGTTTGATATTGGTATTTCCGGTTCGTATATCGGTACTTTCATAACACACCCAACTCCAAAACTCATTTGGTCATATTCGTTATCTCCATTAACTTTAATAAATTGTCTTGATTCATATATTTTGAAGAAAATAGAGGATGATCAAGTGAATGATGATGGTGAAGGTGATGAGTTGAAACTGTTTGCCGTTGGGTTGACTGAGAGGAAGAAGCATTTTATTAAATTTATTTCATACGGTGGTGAAAATAATAGCAATAGTAATGAAAATGGAAATTCAAAGAAAAATGGAAGTAGTGTCAATGGTGGTGAGACAGATTCTGTGATAACTAACGATCAAGGAATTCATAATAATCCATTATTAAACGAAGTTCAAGCTTTCACATTACCTGTGAAGGATAAAGTCATTGATATCAAGTTTATCAACAAAGGTTATAAAATCATAGTAGTTTACCAAGATGGATCTATGGAGATACATAATTTCAAGTTTAATGAAGACATTCAAGAAAAGCCATTAATTTTTTTGAAGAATGCAGTCAAGAATAAGCACCCAATTGTGTTTCATAGGTTTATTAACCCATTTGAATTAAACATCAAGGAAAGACAAATAAATCAAATCTTATTGACTGTAGCCAAGGAGAATAATTCAAGTAATAAATATATTGTGAAATTATTAGGTATTGAAACAAATCAAGTATTAGAAATTTCAACAATAGATTTGAATATCGAACAACAACAACAACAACCACAACAATTACAATCAATAGATTATTCACAATTCTGTTATGATTCATCTGGAAAATTAATTTATTTCGATACAAATAATTTCAAATTATCTGTTTTCCAATTACCTACTTTGAAACCATTGGGACAAATTTCTATCGATTCTTTATTTATTAACGAAAAAGAGTCAAATTCATTGATTAGTATTTTACCTTCTTCTTCAAATAGAGTTTTAATCTCTAAAGGTTCTACTCTTTGTTTAGTCGATATCTTAAACAAAGCTGTGTTGGATACTATCGATTTATATCCTAAATCTAAATTACCCATAAATGAATCTCAAGTTAAGAAATATAAAGAAGTATCTTTGTTACAATCTCCAATAGTTAAAGGTACTTCGATAAAGACCAAAGACTCATTTGTTATTTATATGTTAAAGAATCCAAATGATAATTTTGCCTTATTGAATTATGTCTCACTTGACGTGGGTGTTAACAAATTGTCTGATCTTTTAGGTAAGGGTATTCCTAAATTGAAATCACAAACCGATGAGAAAGAATTAACCACACAACCAGTGTTTAAAGGTATCCCAGTGTTAATCTCTAAGAAAAATCAGTTTAAGTCAGTATTAAGTGAATCTGTCATCTTAAGTAATCAAGCTATTGTCAAATCCGAAGAAATGACCGAGTTATACAAGGAATTAATTGAATTGAAAAAGAGCAATAATTTAAAATTATTTGAATCTAAATTAATCAATTATTTGAAAAACATTAATAAAGATGAACAACAACAGGAAGAACAAGATGAAGAAGATATTGAATCTTCATTCAAAGTGTTTGAAGTCGATAAGGATAACGTTGTTGATTCTAATTTCATCAAAAGCATAATTGAATTGATATTTGACTATAAAAGTTTAGACAAGACATTACCTACATTACCTGACACTCAGGAAATTCCAGAGAGATCATTGACTTATTTGTTAACGCATCCATTATTCCCATTCGAATACTGTCAGGGTTTACTTGATGCATTTGTACATCATCCAAGACTTATGCGTCAAGCTATTGTAACATGCCCCAATTTACCATGTTATGATTTGATAAAGGAACTTAGTAAGACCGATAATGAAGAGATTTTTAAAGATTTAATTACTCGTTTAATCGAAGAATTTTCCACTGAGAAAATCACAAGTGAAACAGTGAGGTTAATTAAATTTGAATCTATGGATGATGAACTCGCAGTGGGTGGTAAGTTCCAAGTTGACAAGATTATCAAGAAGATCTTGAAATTAAACCATGGTTATGAGATCTTGAACTCTATAATTGACTCTAATGGTTTGGTGTTATCGTTACATTACTCCAAGAATCAAAACAATCAAAACCAATTGATTAAACTTATTGAAAAAACTCAACTGAGATTAGAAGGTTTGTCGTCTAATAAGCAACTCTTAACCGTGGTAAACCAGTCATTGAATCAATATGAATTACAAACAAGACAAGGTGACTTTACAAGTGATGACGTTTTAGGTAGTACGATTATCCTTCCTGTGATTGATTCAATTAAAGAAACAAAATCTAAAATCGATGATTTATTACAACTTTCATCATCTTTCTCTGTTTCTTCTTTGTCGAATAAAGGTAGTTCTACTAATACTAAAAAAGTTCCTACTTATTCTATTGAGAAGTTAGTCATTTAATATGGGAGTATTCAACTGAATTAAGTAAAAAAATGCATTAAAGTTATATATATATATATATAATTGTATATTAATATATTAGATATTGAAAATAGGTGCAGGCATGAATGCCAAAAGCATAGTCATCATGGCAAAGATGGCAAATGTATAACTAAACTGTGATTCATAATCATATTCGTTCTTATGATAGAAATCTTGGAATACTCTATAAAAGAAATTAATCAACCATGCGATAATTAAGACAACACCTACCCATGGTGCAACTTCGACAACTAATCTTGTTAATGCCCATGATATGGATACAAAGAAAATCATTGTATCTGATGTATATTTATATATTGTGCATAAATACGCTACAGGTTGATCAACAAACCAAAGAATAAACCGTCTTTTACTACGACAATGCTTCATATCACCGGTGAAGTACTTGTCTATCATTGCATATAATCTATTTTGGAACCTTATATATTTCCTAGTATGACCTGCATCTACGTTGGGAATAATTTCATCAATCAATTGTTGTTTGTCTTTTAATTTCCTTGTAGTGTTTAAATTAGTGTCTTCCAAAGTCTGGTATGTGGCATTAGCTATTTCTGATCTATGCCAGTATGGTCTATAAGTTTGTGGTGGTAATTGTAGTGGTATTGGAATTTGTGATTCTTGTTGATCTAAAGGTTGAATAGATTTAGGAGATCGCAAAGAATGTAATGGATTTATATTTTTTAAAAAAGACATTTCATAAGTTTTAATAAATTTAATTTAGTTGATTTATATAATGTTCATCTAAATGTTGAATCATTTTTGTCTATAAGTTTGTAATTTAAAACTTTTTAAAAAGAAGTTAAAAACATTTAAAACCTTAGATAGTCAGCGTTATTAGTCGTCGTTTTAATTTCATTATTTTACTTACACCAATTAAATCATTTACTTAAACCATACAAATCCACTAAATCATACCAATCATTAACTTGCAAAAACTTTACTTCTTGGTTGTCATTGTTATTGTCATTGACACTTTCTTGAATATCATCATCATTTATATCGAATACTTTATAACCTAATTGATTCAATTGTTGTTTAGCTGATCCGCCTTTCATGATAATAGCTTTATCACAGTGAATCATCGACAGGACATCCGTAGAAGAGTCACCAATGTACCATACTTGTTTTTGCTCTTGTGATGGTGAATTATTAAGTTCATTCTGGGTTTCTAAAAGTTTATCGTAACCTGTACGAATATTATGCGTTGGATCAATATTTCCTGTACAGATCCCATTTAAATCGAATTTAAATTCATTTACCAAAAGTTTTATTTCATGTGATTTATCACCATGGAAATTTTTACGAAAGTATTCTTGTATAAATTGACCTGTCCAATTCACTGATAAAATGACAAATTTCAAATTGTCATTTAAACCATTAAAGAACTCATTAAAACCAGGTTTAATTTGAACTTGAGATGCTTGATTGGCAAATTTAGATATATGAATACCTTGGAATATTTTTAAGCGTATACATTCATCCAAGGAACTTAATTCTATTTCTTTTAAATTCTTTTGGAACTCAATTTCTTTGAGAATAGTATTTCTTTCAACATACCAAGTAAAGGGCAGTTTATTAACATAAAAATCTGTTCGTTTAGAAGTATAGATATCAAGGAAATAAGAGAGATCATGTTTTGGGGATTGCAAAATGTCAAAGCACAAGGATATGGTATCCTTATTAGTGATTGTATCATCCCAGTCACAGATGATCTTGGATGCCCTGGTGAAGTTAAATGATTTCTTATTATTGTACTGTTTACCCGCTAGAAATGCTAGATTGGCGGCCCTGTTTGAAGAGTGAGAGTGTACGCTAACCATGATTATAGAATAGGGACGTACTACAATTTCAATTTCAATTTCAATTGATTTATGAACATGACATTAAAGTACAATAATTTGATAAAAATAACCCTCCTCCCCCCCCAAAGTGAAAAATTCCGCAATGCCACTTGCTAATCAAAATTGTTAATTTCCCTTCCTTTAGTCACGCTTCTCGAAAATGTGTCAAACTTTTCATCTGGAACAATTTTTATTTGTTACAATAATGGCTGCTTATTTGATTGCTTTTTAATACCTGGTTTTTTTCTTTCTTTCATTTTTAACTAAATTATCTTTTTTTAATAACTTATATCTATCAAGTTACATCTAATTTATTACATTTAATTTATTACATCTACATATACATTTACAATGACAAATTCAGAACATCCTCAATCATTCTCTACCGGAAGAGGCGGTGCCGGTAACGTTGTCCACGGTTCCCCACAACTAGAACCAATCTCTTCTCAACATTCACAGAATAACAATGAACTTACTTCTCAAATTTCAAACTCATTCAGACATGATAAAGACGGTAAAGTCGTTTATTCTACTGGAAGAGGTGGCCATTCTAATTTGACCAAAGCTGATGAAGTACCTTCTCCACGTTTAGAACCCTCAGTTACTGAGCAACATCAATTAACTCCAGTTTTCTCAACTGGTCGTGGTGGTGCAGGTAATGTCGTTCATACAAGTAGATCAAACACTATGGCTGAAGAGATTGATGGTCAGATCTCTCCTATTCATTCTAGAAACAATGGATCCTCTATACCATCTGGATCAAAAGGTTTTATGGGAAAAGTTAAAAAATTATTCTCTTAATGGAAGTGATATAATATTAATACTTTTTTCAACTTGATTTAATTTTAATTAATATTGTTTAATATTTTTGTTTTTCTTACTATGTTTAATTGTTTATTTATTTGTTTTCTTTGTGGTTTTTTTATTTTTTTATTTTTCATTTTTACTCTCCCCCCAGTGTCGTTTTAATTTTACTTTCAGTTGAATAGATTCCTTTGTTTTGATAAGATAAATTTTACTTACAAATTCTTTATGGGAATATAAAACATTTATTTAGTTTTATTTTATTTTATTTATATATTTATGCTTCCAATTACCATACATTTTTAATTTATTATAATTAATTAAATTTAATACTTAAATCATGTAAATTAATGATGTTCACCAGGATGAGCCATTGCCTATAGAAGTTTGTTAGTATTCCTTATATACCCCAATTCAACCATATAAATTCACTAATACATACAGTCCAATGTTTCCAATCATGTTTTGTTCTATAAAATATCCAAAACCACATCGTTGCTCCTAATCCCTTGGCTAATATATTAAAAATAGCGGGGTTTTGTGCTGATGCTGGATTAGCGTGCTTGATATACTTAACTGCATGATGTGCCGACATTTTAAAGAAGTATATTATGGTATATATAATACTATATACTATAATATATTTAAAATGAATAAAAATAAATAATTAATTAGTTATAATACTATACTATACTCCACTTTAAGAGTTATTTTATATCCGAGATTTGTAACAATTTTATAAAAACCAGAACTAAACACACAGCACTATTCCACACCGAACACCGCTAAGTTAACTTTTTAATGGGAATCAATTATTTTATTTCAAAAATTTGTGAATTTCTAGTTAGTTCTATGTATTATGAAGTTGTTTTGAAAATGGTTTATTAGCTGGCTACTACACAGATTATTCAATCTATATACATATAAAGAGATGTCTTGGGGTATGTCTTGTTTACTGAAAGAATCACAATATGAGTTTGAATCGTTTTTATTTTGAAACTTAAGTAATACTAATTAAACTTTAAATTTTAATCCATCTTTAGACGACGAAGATTTTGAAGTACCTACCAACAACTCCGTGGCAGAAAACTGGGACGATGAGTTTGCAGATGATAAAGGTGATGATGAACCTATCCTTGAATCATGGGATGCCTCTGATAATGATGATGACTTTGGAGCTGCTCCAAAGAAGAAGACTGTTACTACAACTGCCCCAGGTGCAACAAAACCAAAAGTAATTGGCGGTAAAAAAGGTAAAAAAAGTGCCTTACTTAAATCTAATTTAAACGAAATCGATATGGCTGACCCAGAGAAAAGAGCTCAGTTATTAAGAGAAGCTGAATTAAATTCAGATTTGAATAATGCTGCAGATCTCTTTGGTGGATTAGGTGTAGCTGATGAACACCCAAGAGCAAAGCAAACTGCTGCATTATTAGCCGCAAAGAAAGATCAATTAGTTTTGACAAAAGATACTCCTTTAGATCTTCATCCTATTTTTCAATGTGAAACAAAGCAAGATTTTGAAAAATTAAGAAAGACTTTAGTTCCAGTATTAACTAAATTGAACAAACAATCTCAATTATTTTACGCAAGTTCCCTAGCTATCGATCTTATCAGAGATGTAGCTGAACCATTATCTTTGGAGAATACACGTAAAGTGGTGTCTACTTTGAATGCATCTGTCACAAAGAAACAAAAAGAAGAAAGAGCAGCTAGAATGGCAAAGCAAAATGCAGCTGCTTCTGGTCCAGGTAAAAAAACCGCAAAGGGTGGTCATTTGAACCTTGGTGCTTCTAGTTTCAAGAAGGATATGAGTGTTATTGAAGATGATGACGCTTATGATGATGATGATGATGACTTCATGTAAGCCCAGTTGATTTATTTAAATTTGAATGTTTTAAGAATCCCATATTGGATTTACTTAATTTTTTCTTTTTTCTTTTGAAATCTATTGGAAGATATGTGATAAGGCACAGTGTTTTATATAGCTTTAATTACTTTGATATCATTAAGTTTTACTGTGATCTAATATTATATAATAGTAATAATAATATTATAAATCACAACATTATAAATGTTGCATTTCAAGGTAAACCCGCGCCGGTTGCCCAAAATGTCGAAATCAAAAGCATAGACGTGTTGAATAGATTTGATGATAAAGATACATATTATTATTAATACAGGTCTATTTATACCCAATACAATCTTCATTATATCTCAATTGTATATACTTTGCAACAGTCTATAAACCTAGTTATAGAATTGCACAAAAATGGTATGTCTCATATAGTTTATTGATCCAGTTAAATCTTCCATTTAATCAATATCAAACTTTATACTAACATTTTAATCCGAATTGATTTGCATAAAAGGTTACAATTGGAAACGCCCATGATGATCTCATCCATGACGCTGTTTTAGACTACTATGGTAAGCGTCTTGCCACATGTTCCTCCGACAAGACAATCAAAATCTTTGAAGTCGATGGTGAAAACCATAAATTATTAGATACTTTAATTGGCCACGAAGGTCCTGTATGGCAAGTATCTTGGGCTCACCCTAAATTTGGTGTCATCTTAGCTTCTTGTTCATATGACGGTAAGGCCATTATTTGGAAAGAAGAAAAAACTGGTTGGACTAAGATTGCTGAACATTCAGTCCATCAGGCTTCTGTCAACTCTATTTCTTGGGGTCCTCATGAATATGGTGCCGTCTTATTATGTACTTCATCAGATGGTAAAGTCTCAGTTGTCGAATTCAAAGACGATGGATCCAAGAGTCATATTATATTCCAAGCCCATGCTATTGGTGTCAATTGTGGATCTTGGGCTCCTCCTTTCCTTTCATTGAATTCAATCGAGAAAGTCAATGGTAACATAGCAAATAATAGCGATAATAACGGAATAAATAATGGCGAATACAACAGCAGTAGCGATAAGGATAACAATACAATAACGAATAATCAAAACAATAGTGAGAATAATGTAAGTGGGAACTCATACGATAGAAGATTTGTCACTGGTGGATGTGATAATACAGTCAAGATCTGGAAATACAATCCTTCTCAAAATACATATGTACAAGAACACGTTTTAACAGGTCACTCCGACTGGGTAAGAGATGTCGCTTGGTCATCCTCTTTGTTGTCCAAGACATACATTGCCTCTGCATCTCAGGACCGTACTGTCTTAATATGGACCAAATCCGATAATTCAGACGTTTGGAAGAAACAGTTGTTGACCGACGCTAAATTCCCTGATGTCTGTTGGAGAGCAAGTTGGTCTGCATCAGGTAACGTTCTTGCCGTTTCTGGTGGTGACAACAAAGTTACCTTATGGAAAGAAAACTTAAAGGGTAGTTGGGAATTAGCTGGTGAAGTTGATCAATAAGAAAAAAGAAAAAAAGTTATAAAATTCACTTTAACTATTACTAATAGATGTCCTACACCCCTTCTTTGTCTTCATTATACTTTTCTACATTACTTTACTTAATTATATAATAATAAATACATGAAATTTTTAGATTAATTAAGTAAAATAACAACTGAACTACTCAGAAGAAATGGAACTCAAATCAGAACCCAAATCTACCATTACCACCAGCATCATTGCCATTAACATTATTGGCATTCACTTCCCCCTCAGCTTCTCCACCATTTTCGTTATGTCCATTATTTTCATCATTTTGGTTTCTATTCAAGTTGTGGTTTAAATTTTGATTACGTCTTACTATTCGACTGATAACAATAATCAAAATTACTAAAAACACAATCAAAAATATAAGCATATCATCGTCATCTAAACTTATAAATTCATCATCATTGACATTTGTATTTGCTCCTGAACCTAGACCACTATGGTAATCATTGTTTGCTTCGGTTAAGTAATTATACTCATCATTAACCATCTGGTTCATATCTTCATTGTAGTCTCTTCTGCCCTTTTCTTTAAGTCTCTCATACATGTTCAACCAGTCGCTCCACGTTCTTTCCACGTTGTGATCGTGTCTATGTCCTCCAGAGACTTCAATTCCCCAGATCTTATACCACCATAGTTTTGTGTATAGTCTCCATAGTGATATTTGAACTGAAATGTAAGAGTTGGGTTTACTAGATAATACCAGGTCATAATATCTTTTTGCCAAGTAAAAATCTTGAGGTACACCTTTACCCATTTCATGCATATAACCCAAGTTAAAATAAGCCTGTGGAGATTTCTTTGCTGCAGCTTCTTGGTATATTAAAGCAGCTTTCTCATAGTCGGGCTCAATAGAGTATTCTTGTGTAATTGTCTTGTTATTATAATCCTTAAATGATTTACCTGTAAATCCCCTATAGTACAAATCACCCAAGAAATTGGCAGAATCCAAGTTGAATTGTTGAGATGATCTACGATAATAATTCAATGCACTTTGGTAATGCTCTAATGGAACAATTGGTAATTCCTCAGTCATAGATGTACTAGGATACAATAGATAAGCAACAGAAGACTGTGCAGATTCATATCCTTGTTCAGCAGCCATACCATATCCAATTAAAGCTAATTCCTTATTTTCATATAATAAATTGTAAAAAGCCCATTTTAAGTCTGTCACAGCCGGTTCGACTTTTTCAACAAAAGCTCTGAATAACATACTAGTATCTTCGATCTTACTTTCAATATCACCGTTCAATTGCAAATTAGACAGTAAGTAAATTGCTTCCAAATTAGACTTGTATGCAGCTTCCTCAATAAATTTATATGTTGAAGATACGGCTCGAGGATCTTTATTATATTTTAACAAATCGATTCTAGCAGCATTAAACTTAGCAGGATAATATTTCTCCTTCTTGAGTTGTTCAGAAGCCATTTTAGACCATAGAAACCAACGATATGCTTCATCTATTGGATTGGAATTGTCCCTTATACCAATACCTAACTCGGCTAATAAACCCATATCCAAAGCGGATTCTCTAGAATTTCCAAGTCTGAATGATTTAGTCAAGTATTCTATAGCCCTTTCAAAATCTTGTTCGCAACCTTCTCCTCTCATCAAGAGATGCCCTAATAGGGAAGCACATTGAGAATACTGTGCTAAAATCACTTGGTCCTTTGGGTTCATATCGGCACTTGCAGGATCAGAGGATATCATAAGATTAGGTCCATCAAGAATATTGGAAGCCAACTTGCCCTCAACTACTTTAGTTTGCTCTCCTAGTTGTACACATTGCAAAGAAATGTCATATGCTTTCTTGTAATCTTTTTCCTCGGTGTAATATCCATTAAATGCCTTGTGAGCTTCGTAGTTATAAGTGGTTAGTAATTCATTAGTCAAATCATAATCCATAAATAGCTTATCATCTTTAGCCAGCGGATTATATCTCTTCCTTACAGAAGAAGAAGACTCACTAGCGTGCTCACCGTAAATTCCACCAGCAAAATCAGCAACCCTTATATTATAACTATTGAACTCTCTAATTCCAATAAATCCATCTTTCAAATAAGCATAAGAATGCTCTGCAATCATGGAATAATAATATATAGCCTTTGATAGGTCTTTAGGTACTGTAAAACCAGTATAGTATCTATAGCCAAGACACATAGCAGCTTTTAAATGACCCTTTTCAGCTGCCAGCTTGTAGTGGATCAGCGCCTTTGCTTGGTTCATTTCTACTTGACCAAATAACCCCGTGGAGTAAATGAAACCTAACATAAAATTAACGTATGCATCATCAGATATCAAAGACGCCTTGTAATAGTATTCTAGAGCCTTTGGGTAATCTGTTGGTATGGAGTAATTACCAAAAAGGTATAAATCTCCAAGTGCAATAGTTGCTGATAAATCGTTTGATTCGTTAGATAATTTGTGTAAGCTGTCAATTGCATACAGTTGGTTGTCTGTAAGCAGACTATTCAGTACCCTTTTCCTTGCTCTCTCATAAGTGATACTGTAATCGATATTGATTCTAATTTTCACGTTCAGGCTCTCCTCTATCTCCCAGTCCGGAGAGGGCGTAAGCAAGTCACTATGGCGTAAATTTTGCTGAATGTGAGGCCTGTACTTCGCCGTGTGATTCAGGAACACAGGCTCCTCATGTTCCAAAATGTCTATAAGTTCAATGTATGTTTGGATATTGTAATGCTTTTCGGGTTGTCCCATTTCATGGAAAGAATACCCAATTACGTCCTGCTCCTTTGCGTTGATCACTTCAGGTGTGCTGGAAGCACTCACTTGGGACAACAGCCAGAGGGCTGCCATGAGCCAGAACAAGGAATAGAATCGCCTTTGTATCTCTATGGCCATTGCTGTGCTCCTTGAAGAGTGGATAGTAGTTAATTGGGGACAAATGACAAGAAAAGAACAAGCTGAATACTTGAAAAGACCCAAGAAGGTCAAGTGCTGTTATCATCTAGCCATCCTCGCATGATTTTAGATTTCACGGTGAGATGATCTGGGGACTAGAGGTTAGATTTGGATTTTGGTGGGTGACTTGAAACTCAATTATTAGCCTAGGAGAAACCGTCTAGATGGTATATAAGGGGGGTTCAGGGTATATATATGGTGATTACACAGACACAGACACGCACTCTGGTTAGCTGTTCGTGCTCCAGCACACTCTCAGCAGCTATCAACACGCATGAAGTTCCTAAACCTAGCACTTTCCAGCCTGTTGTAGGTCTCCACTTCTGCTCTACTTGTAGAGCTATACGCTGTCATAAATGCTCTTTTAACCAGATACAGACGAAGTACTGTCCACGTTGTTTTTACACTGTGCCATTGGCTCAGAATGGGATCATTGATACCATCCCTTATTGCCCCAGAAACTGTTTTTGCTGTCCACGATGTGATAATTTCTTGCAAGTTACTTCAAAAACCAGGGCAAGGAAAGATGATCCAAGCAAGATAGATGGAAAGGAGTTTTACTGGAGCTGTAAATTGTGCAACTGGAAGCAAAATAGTGGTTTGATAACGAAGCCCCAGCCGTTAGTTCAGATTATCAAGGATATGCAACGGAAATTCTCAGAATCATCACACAAATTGGAAGAGTTCTATACAAAGCAAAAGATAGCACTTAAATATATTGAGAGCAATAACAACGAGAGACTGATGATGAAGAATGAGCTTATTGGAACGCTCAGCTCTATGGAGATTGCAAGATTGAGCAAATGCAAAACACTAGATGAGTTTCTTGAGTATATAAAAGGTCATAATGATATAATAAAAGAGGACGACTATCAACTGAATCAGACTACTGATACAAGCCTACAAGCTCCTCAGTTCCAGTTTCTTAGAACTAAGAATATACGAAAGTGTAAATCTTGCAATCAAGTTTTAAGTTCTCCTAGTACTGATCCCTTGTCTACAAAATATACAATTAGAAATAATCTTTATGATATGTTCCCTATAATAACGACAAGTATCCCAGTAGAGTCGCGTAACATTATAGAGTATTCTAAGAGATCAACAAAAATTCAAAGTGGTTTGAATTATGTTTTGATCAGTTTACAGAATTTTCAGAATAAAGAAGTTGAAATCAAATTATCGACATTTGAATATTTTGACCTGGATTCAAGAGAAGTCAACGATGACCAAAAGGCATTAGCTGCAATACAAGTGTCTTTCCCACCAACTCAGGTGACAATTGGTCCTGCTCCAGAAAAGCTGAACAAGCCAGAAGTTATAGCTACTGCGATTCCAACTATCCAGCTTACTGAATTAACTAAGGTATCTCAAATTGAAAAATTAAAGAGAGATCCCAAAATTTTGAAACGTCTTTTACACAGAGAGTTATCACAGAGAGGCAAAGAGGAAGAAGAGCTGGATATGGATTTGGAAACGGGAGATGCTGTTCTGGAAAAGGGAATCAACTGGTGCACTCTGTTAGCCAGAGTAACACTTTTAAGACCAGTTACAAATAAAAATCAGATCGAGCTACCGTTATTTATAAACGTCAAAACTGACGAAGGAGAGATTGGCACATGGATCAAAATTTCTTTGGAATACGAAGATACATAGAAACCCATGAAATAAAAGCTTAATACATTGCAATAGAGCATAGTCCAGCAGTAATACCAGTAAAAGCAGCAACAAATTCTTCTTGCAATACGTATCTGAGTAGATACTCATTGAAAGACGCGACGCGTCGGACCCCACAAAACACGAAAGCTGAAGAAGCAGGGATCAAATAGAAGTACTTCAAGATGATACTAACAAGTAAGCCAATGCATATTTATTGTATTAGAGAATAAACAAATACCTATACAATGTCAGCGAATAATACATCAAATGGTATAAATGACCGCACAGTGGACGAGACAGTGATAGGGCAGACGGAGGAGGATATAAGGGTATCCAAGATGACGCTTGCTCGATTATTAACGACCGTGTCGTTCCATAATAACGAAACAAGGATCTCTAACAAGGCACTTATTGGTCTCTCGGAGTATATCAGACTGTTTACGTGTGAAGCAGTGATACGTGCGAATGAAGTGCGTTTAAAAGAAGCAGAGGCTCAATGGAGCAGGCAGGGTAGACCTAAGCTTGCAGCTACCTCAGCCACTTCCAAAGAGGATAAAGAAAAAAATGAAGATGATGATGACGAAGACTGGGATGAATTAGATGAGGTGGATGATGTAGACGACTTAAGGCAGAAGGAAAGAGAGAAAATTGTTGCTGAGGAGGTACTGGATACAAGACATTTAGAGGATATAGCTGGGCTACTTGTGCTTGATTTTTAACTGAATTCTTTTTCAAAATTTCAATTTTAGGTTATCTATTTGTATAAAAAATGTACATAAAGTATAAGTAATAACTGATATAAATAAATAAAGAATATGATTCAATAATTTTATAGGCATGGGTGTAAATAAATAATGTATAATCAATCATGAGAATGATCAAACTCAGTCTGGTCAATCTTGAAAATCTTATCTGGATTTAAGATCTTCTTTGGGTCAAGAGAAATCTTAATCTTACGCATAAGATTCACTGCATCTTCACCAACTTCTTCCAAAAGATACTCTCTCTTACCGTAACCGACACCATGTTCGCCGGTACAAGTACCTTCAAGAGCCAACGCACGGTCAACCATTCTCTGTACTAAATCTTTACAGAGCTGATACTCACTTTTCTTGTATAAAATGAGCGCATGATAATTACCATCACCAGCATGTCCCACAATAGATGCAGTCAAGCCAGATTTAGAAATATCTTCACTAGTGGTGACTAAACTCTCAACAAATTTTGAAATGGGGACAGCTACATCTGTAGTCCAGATTTGAATATCTTTGTCAATGTGAGCCTGACCATAAGCAATGGTTGACCAAAGTGCAACTTTTCTAGCATTCCACAATTCGTATTTCTCTTCATCTGATTCGGCAAATTTGAATGATTGACAACCATTATCTTTACAGATCTTCTTGACCTCATGAGTCAATAGTTTTGCGGAATCTTTGGAGTTACCACCAAGTTTCAACATCAATGTTGGCAACTCTTCATACTTTAGAGTAGCTTCTCCAGATGAATTCACAAAATGCATCATTGTATCGTCTAATAATTCTACAGCATTGGGCTGGATACCTGCTTGGACTAATTCAGCAACAGTAGATGCAGCATGAGAAATATCTTTGAAACTAACAACTGCAACATTTTCAAATTTAGGTTTCACATATAATTTTAAAGTAGCTTCAGTGACGATACCCAGAGTACCTTCACTTCCAATAAATAAACCTGTTAAATTATATCCAGCTGATGATTTTCTTGGTCTCTTTCTGGTCTTGATAATTGTACCATCAGCCAAAACAACTGTAACACTTAAGACATTCTCTTTCATAGTACCATAACGTGCAGCATTAGTACCTGAACAAGAAGTACCAATCATACCACCAATACAAGCACCTGGACCTGGATCTGGGCCAAACATTAAACCATAATCATCCAAATAGTCTCTCAATTCTTCCCAGCCCAATGCAGGTTGTACTGTGATATCTAAATCATTTTTATTCAGTTTAACAACTTGATTCATTCTACTTAGGTCAATAGTGATCCCTCCTCTAGTTGGTAAGAAATGACCTTCAAGAGAAGTACCACCCGAGTAAGGAACAACAGGAACGCTGAATTCATAACATTTCTTCAAGATCTTACTGACTTCTTCGGTTGTTTCAGGGTAGATAATACAAACAGGTCTTTGGGTGCTAGTTGCATGGTGTGTAGAAAAGAAAGTATCTGAATGATCATCCAGCTCAGACTTACCACGAACAATTCTGTCTGGTGAAATGAACTGAGCAATTTCTTGAATTGCAAATTCAGCTTCTCCATAGCTTGGAGGATAAACGTCTTCCAGAGCAACTGTTGATCCGTATTTTTCCTGGAATAAACCCAACTCATAACAACTATAAATACCTATGACAACACCAGACAAAGATGCCAATGTGAGCTTGATGTAGTCTACCATCGGAACTCTTTCTCTCTTGGTACTTCTAGTACTTGAACCAGTACCTGCTGAAGAGTTCTTCTTTGCTTCTTCTATTCTCTTGAGTCTCTCAGCGTACGCCTCTTTCGAAGCAGATTTATAGTCGTCAGACTTTTTAAGACAACTGGAGCTCATAAAGGTTCTGAATTGTGATAACAACTGAGATGGAACATGAGAATGAGCAAATGTATGGCGTGTGGTCAAATAATGTCCTTGCTTGGTGTTCCTAATGGGGTTTATACCCCTCATCAAACGAACGATGCTCATATCTGGTCTTTTGTGTACAAGTGTCTCAAAAGCCAAATCGATCAACTGATCCAAAAATATGCTTGCTATCTGAATTAAAATGGATAAAGAAGTAGCAACGGAAGAATAAGGTGATGATGAAAAACAGGAGGAAATGGGATATCCTGAATAGATCCAACATCCCCAGATTCAATACTCACCCCACTCACAGACCCCACGCGAAATTCCCCCACGCAATTGCAACATTCTTGAATGTTGTAATTGGTGTGATTCTTTTACAATATATTATATCAACCTGTCCCTTTGTATTTTAAATAAGCTATATAATGTAATGGTAAGTAGAGTAATTTAAGTATAATAATAAGTATAGTGCTAGCATCAAGACGGTAAAAACAATTTGATTTCTTTTTAAGTCGTTTGTTTCGCCTTTTTACTCTTTGGCTTCTTCTTCTTGGACTTTTTCTTTGGTGTGGTTGGTGGTAAGATTGGTAAAGTTGGCTGGGATGATCTTTCCTTAAATCTCATTGAACGACTTTTGGGGAATTGCCAGCCTTCATTTGAAGCTACCAAATCTTCTAAGCTCAATAAATCTGGTTCATTAGATGCCAATGCGGGACAACGATCTGTATTGGCTTTAAATTCTGAATTAGTTATAGATTTGTCTCCTACCGATGATAACGTATTATTAGGATCATCATCATTATCAGATGAAACTGGACTTTCAGGCTCATAAGCTGACCAATAATCTTGTTCGTCATAATAATCATCGCTTTCGTCGCTTTTTTCTCCCATTTGAATATTTCTTTCCATGGTCATTGTTGCTTGATCCATCTCATTGTCTTCTTGAAATTTGTGAATCATTTTGGTTACAGTTTTAAGTTTCTCAGACTGAATTTTTTTATCAGGTTTATAAAGAGCAATATCATCTAATACTCTGTCAGCTTTAAACTGCCTATCGAGTATAAAGTTTTCAATATTCTCAGCTTGTATATTCTGTTCAACTTTTTTGTTCTGTTCAAAGTTGCCAATCTCCGCAACTTGTATATTCTGTTCAACTTTCTTTTTCTCTTCAACTTGTTCACTATCCCTGACTTCTTCATCAACCCCAGAATCCTCAACGTCGTTTTCAACTTGAATCACTTTTTTTTTTTTTACTTGGCTATCATTTTCAACTTTTTCTTTTACTTTCATTTTTTCACTTTCCTCAACTTTGTCATCAATTTTAGTTTGTTCATGTGTTGAATCTATTTCTTTGTCATTTAATGTTATAGTTTGCAACTCTGAAATGATTGTCTTGTCTAATTTCTTTTGGACTGGTGACTTAATATTCCATATTTCTTGCTTATAACCCATATTTGAGTCAAAACTATCTTTAAAGTTTTTATTGGCAACGGATACATTTTCCTTCTTTTTACCCTTCATTTTGAAGCTTAGACATTCTTTGAAAAGTTTGCGGTTATGTTTTACTTTGCAACCAATCTCTCTATCTTCTTGTTCTTCACGAGAATTTGGCGGATATCTTTTTTTATCTGATGAGTTGTCCAAAACAAGGGTAGGTTTTTTGTTTGGTGTATGTGGTTGTATAAAAGAAGTTGGCGTTGAGTTATTTGATGGGGCGTTTGAGTCGGTCAAATTTGGTGTCTGAGATGATGAAAATTGTGGTGTGAAACTGTTACTTCTACTGTTGTTGTTGCTGCTATTACTATAAAACTGCTCAGCCATTCTCATGGGGTAAGTGTAATTAATTTGAGGTTGAGGTTGAGTAACACAATTTCTAACAGGATACATAGCACCTAACCCATCTTGATTATAATTGTTGTTCATCATAAAGTTTTGATTCATATCTTGGCTTTGGAGAGCACGAGAGAAAAATATGTAATCGGAATTGTCTGGATTTACTGTTTGTGGTCTTTGTTGTAATGGGGTAAAACCAGCAGCTGATCCAGGAGGTGTAAAAGACAATAAGCTTTTGTGCTGTTGTAAGATACGTTGTTGCTGCTCCAATTGACGTTGTTGAATAAGAATTTGAGTGTGTTGTTGATTGAGAACTTCTTGTTGTTGCTGGCGTTGATTAAGGTAGTCTATTGAATTGACTGGAGCAGGAGCCACCAAGTCTGTGAGAAATGGTAGTCCTCTTGAAGGTGGTGATTGCTGTAGTTGTCCCAATCCTTGTGAAATTGGAAACTGTTGTAACTGACTTAGGCCCTGGGAATTGGGTAGTTGTTGTAAATATCCTGGTCCTTGTGAATTTGGTAATTGAATTGAGTCCTGTGAAATAGGTAATGATTGCTGCTGTTGTACTTGCGCTAGGTTTTGTAAGTATAAATGTAAATCTAATAGCCCATGATCTTGTGGATCTTGCTGTAATTGTTGACCTTGTTGACTCTGTTGTAAATGTAAATAAAGTTGTTGCAAATGTTCATTTGTTCCAGACTGGATTTCACCGCTGGAGAATCCCCTTGGTGGATCCATTACTGAGCAGTAGTCCTCAAAATACCACAGCTATATAAATAATCAAATAATCAAGAAGAACAACAAGAGTAAGTGAACTATAGAGTATATCGTAGATTACATTACATGTAACAGGACACAAAAATCTGGGGTAACAACAAAGACAAAAAGCGAGGGAGTAAATCTTCATAAGCGAGAATGTATATATGCATATATACAGCAAACACACAAATGTGAATATAAAAGTAATATTATATGATATTGAGAGTAGCAAAGTAAGTATTAAAGATAAAGTAAAGCTAAAGTAAATACAAAGTATCTAGACAACTATTAAAGTATCAAAAAAAACGGTTTAAAAAATTAACGTGAAAAGTGGGTAAAAAAGACAACACAACAAGGACAAAAAAAAGGCAAAAAATGATAAACCAATAAAATAAAAAAAGAAAAAAAAGAGGACAAAATTGGAACATTCTAAGAGTTAAAGTATAAGTTTGTGTAAGTGTGATTAATTAAGTAAGTTAAAGTAAACGAAAGTGAAAAACAATTTTTTTTCCACAAATCAATCAATAGTCTATAATTTTAAACATCTTGATCGTATTTGGCATGGTAATTGTAATCAAAGTCATCAACATCAGCGTATAATTCATACCAACCCTTAGATGTCAAAGAGGTTAATTCATCAGGGATACCTTCAGGTGGGAATAACCAACAGAGTAAGAAATAGATACCTGCAGAGACTGCATAACCGACAAAGAAAGACAAGTAATAGATCTTAGTAGCGGCATCAGGAACAACGTGGGTTTCAGTAGCACCGACGAAACCTGTAATGTTTGGAGCAATACCACAGATGTATGCAACATAGGCTCTCCAGTTGATACCTAATCTACCATAAGAATAAGTAGAGTGTTTTTCATTGGTGTATAAGTCATCCAAGACAATAAAACCTCTTCTGACCAAGTAGTAATCAGCAAAGACAACACCTGCAATAGCAGATAAGAAAACAGCATAGGCAGATAAGTAAGTGGTGAACATAGAAGATGAGGATAATAAGTTCCATGGACAAATGGCAAAACCAATAATGGCACAGAGGAAACCACCTCTTCTGATATTCATAAATTTAGGTAATAAAGCAGACATATCAGTACCGGCAGATAAAGAGTTGGCAGAGATGTTTGTACCTAATTGAGCAACTGCAAAACCAAAGGAGATTAAAAAGACACCTGCTCTAGTACCTGGAGAGTCATAAGATTGATCCAAGAATCCAGACAAGATATCTAATGGGTCCCAAAAAGTTTCACCAAATAAGACAGTGGAAGCAGAGGTAATCAAGACACCAAAGAGACATGTGATACCAAATGCCATTGGGATAGAGATCAATTGAGACATCCAAGCAGATGAAGATTTAGTACCAAATCTTGAGAAATCTGGAGCATTAACAATTAAAGTAGCAAAATTAGCAATACAGTTCATAACGGAGTTAACAAAAGCCCAACCAAAAGTAGAACCTGAGATGGTTGAACCTTGATGAACAATACTACCAATACCATCAGCACGTTTAATGGTCCAAACCAAGAAACCAATAGCTGCAGCAGGACAAATAAAGGCCTTAATGGTGAATAAATGACGAACTTGATGTGGATGTAAGTAAATGGCAGGTAATGAACAGAACCAGAAAATAAAGAAACTTAATAAACCAAATGAAGTGATGTTACCACCCGGGATAGTATTATGAATTCTTTCATCCAAATCAGTACCAAAAATGGCTTTAAGCATTAATTGAACGGTTTCACCAGCAATGGAAGCTTGGACACCGTACCAAACACATGCCATAACTACTCTGTTAATGACGGGCCATAATGACCCGTAGACACCAAAGGATGATCTACATGAAATAGGGAAGGAAACGTGGTAAAAGGAACCAATTCTAGAAGCTAAGACAACAAAGATAGCTGTGATACCATAACCGATCCAAACGGTGATCCAAACAACCCACCAGGATAAACCTGCTGTAATACCAGTAGCTGCAATTTGGAAAGTATTGATGTTAAAGGCATCGGCAAACCAAAAGAAGACGAAATTCCACCATCTCCAAGTTCTTCTCTTTGCTTCAACAGGTTTAAGATCCTTGTTATACAAGAATAATTGAGAAGTTTTCAAATTTTCAGTATCATCGATTTCAAGTTTTTTCAAGAGTCTCCAAAATAGCGAAGGAGAAGATTCTTTGACGTTTGTCTGAGTATAAGAGTTGGCATTTGAGTCAGTTTCACCATAGTTGATCTCCTTGACCTCCAAAGACTCGTCTTTTTTCAAATCACTGGTTGACATTCTTTAATATTGTGTATATCAGTGTAGTGCTGTGGCAAGTGGTGTGGCAAGTGGTGTGATTTGGGTATTAAAGGCGGTGATGGTTGAAAAGTTTTGAGAAGGTAAGAAAAAACAAAAGTAAAAGAGAATAAAGAGGAATATAAAAGGATGATAAATGGAAAAGGAGGTGCTGCAAAGGGTCTTCTGCAGAGTGATTTGGTTTTATCAAAAAGTAAAGAGATATCAGGCTAGAGTGATAAGAAGAAAGATAAGATGGGTAGTAGTCTAGAGAGTCTGGAAATGTGGTATCACGATAAGTTTGCTTGTCAAATTTTGCAGTGGGAAATGAAAACAAGCTTTTACTGCTACATTTTAGCGCCTCACTGAGAAATTTATATAAACGAGCTAGTCCTATTGAATTGTTTGATTGTTATACTATACTGTGTGTACATATGGCTATATACCGTATACAGCAGAATGATTACAAGCTTGCTTGTGGTAATACCCAATACGGTATTTGGAATGCTTGGAGTTCCAGGGCAGTGAGTGGATAATGTGTACTCCTGTAATAGGGAGAGTGGATAATAGCAATGTTAATGAATGAGATTGAGATTAACATTTTAAAGTATATACATTTGCAGCACTCAAGCATAAGATAAGAAATTGACACAAAGATAAGCCGTTTTGGGAAATGCCGTAGCTACACAAGGGGAAATTGCCCAATGGGGAAGTAGAATCAACGGGAATGCACTGCCTATCCGCAATTTATTGCCTAATACGGTACATTACTCTATTAGGTAGACAATTTGCAAATGACTTCCATATTCGGCAATAGTAGTGATACTACTTAAATTAGGCAGTGTTTTTTTTCTTTGAAAAAACAAGCAGGGTAACCTTTCTGGATATTTGATAATAATAAGGTAGAAGGCACTAAAAGTAATATTGGAGGAGCCTCTCTGGGAAGTATATATATTAGTAAATGAAATAATTGACCAGTTAGTTCACAGTACTTGATTCTATACTGTTAATTTAATATTTACTTTGGCTTTTTTTTTATTTGCTCCTGCTTAATACTCAACTGATTAATTATATCACGCTGTAATGAATCAACCCACAGAATTTTGGGACTCATATCTCAACAACTCTCCTTATCATCAAAATCACTTGGATACATCTCAAACACTGTCGCAACAGACGTCTCCTGCAGGTATATTCTCTTCATCAGCTGTTAAATCAGTTGAAAATAACAACCCCAATTTATACGTGTCTAATATCAAACAGCTAAACGATCCTCAGAACTATTACTCTAAGCAAGATGATTGTGAAAAATACCTTGATGATCAATTGAATAATATGAATGCTAATGCAAATGCGAATAGCATTCATACAAGTCATCCAAGCTCAAACTCTACAAGACCATTTTCACCTTCTGAATCATCCGTGTCAGACCACTCAAACTCTGTTTCAAATACATCTACAAATATAAATAACGTGCTACAGTTGTCTGAGGAAGAGATTATCGAACGTAAAAAGGCTCAAAATAGAGCTGCTCAAAGAGCTTTCAGAGAGAGGAAAGAGGGTAAACTAAAAGATTTAAGTGAAAAATTGTCAAATGCTAATAGCATGAATGATAACTTGTTGAAACAACTGGAAGAATTAAAACAACAAAATGCTTTCCTGGGTATGGAAAATCAAATGTTACAAAGAAGAGGAGGTGCCCGTGGTATCACAGGTGATGCGATTAATACTACAAATAACCCTAACAGTGCTCTACCTAATGGAAATATGATCAATGATGAGAATGGTGTTGGTTGTGGTAATGTTATGGACTCAATGAACGAATTTGATGTCAATTCAGTAGTTGAATGTCATCATCGCAACAACGCCAAGACATCTACACTACAACAGGCACAATCGAATTTTTCATTCCCAATAAGCAAAAAAGACTTCATCAATACAGTAGCCGAGTCTCATATAAAGGAACATTTTGTTAATACTGATTTACTCAAGTCTTTAAACTACAAGGAAACAGATAATGGTTCTGAAGATAGTATTTTGACGATCTCAGCCGTGTGGGATTATTTAAATGAACTCAGTTCGAATTATGAAGATTTGGATTTCAATATTGTTGAGATAATGAATGAATTGAAGGGTAATGAAAAATGTCATGGATACGGTCCAGCTTATCCTCTGAAGTTGGTTAATGAAGTTATTAAACGTAATATTAGCTAGCTAGCTGATCCATATAATTTGAAATTTGAATAATAAAAACGGTTTTATTATTACTTAATGCTATTTATTTTTTATATCGAGTATTGAATACCGGTTTTCTTTTTTTTTATTACTTAATAGTCGTTTATCGTTTAGTCTGAATTTTTACTTGCTTTTTTTTTTAAAAAAATTTAATTTAATTTTTTAAATACATTTCTTAATTTTGATTTATCTATATACAGTGTAATGTAAATTAACCTATTTATTTGATTTTAGTTAACTTAATTCATTTGAGATTCTTTTAATTTTTGTTTCTTGATAACTTGATTTAATACAACACCTTCTTTTCTAACAGAGTCTCTTAATCTAACAAATGAACCTTTTGAACCACTAACTGCTCCTTTCACTAATATATAACCTTTTTCAGCATTGAAATCCAACACTTTTAATCCTTCGATAGTATGCAAATTACCTCCCATACGACCTGCCATCTTCTTTCCAGGCAAGACTCTAGCAGGAGATGTGTTCTGACCAGTAGAACCAGCAGATCTATGAGCTAAAGAAACACCATGTGATGCGGCAAGACCGTGGAAACCATGTCTCTTCATAACACCGGCAAATCCTTTACCTTTACAATTAGACTGAACGTCGATTAATTGTCCGACTTTGAAATGATCAGCCTTAAGTTGGGTTCCTAATGGTAATAATCCAGATTCATCAAGGACTTCAAACTCAATAATCTTAGCCTTTGGTGATACTTCAGCCTTGGCGTAGTGACCTAACATAGCTTTACTTTGATGCTTAGGCTTGTATCCACAACCTATTTCAACGGCATAATAGCCATTTTTATCTAACGTCTTAGTGGAGATGACTTCATTTTGATCAATTTCAATCATAGTACATGGAACACGAGTACCTTGATTATCAAAGAAAGCAGTCATACCACGCTTGATTCCAATAAGACCTGGTCTTTTGAGGATAGATCTACGGAGTCTGGCTTGTTCAGGAGATTTGGCAATAGATGGAGGCGTAGAAACCAAGTATGGCACGGCAGATGGCGAGATGAGCTGGTTCTTTATAGTGGATAGCTTTTCAATAGGAGAAGTTAAAGTTGATTGAAAGCGTATGTGAGTTGGGTTGCCCAGTGCTTGAACATAGGCCAGACATCTTGGAGTGGTTCTTATCATTGTAGATGATAGTATATTATAAGATCCCCAAAAAGATATCGTGAATATGCTTGATATATGAAACTAAAATAACAAAGCCAATACTAATAGTTTATAATCAATCATCTTAATGTATTATGAACTCTCTTCTTCAGTATGAAAAATGTTGAAAAATTGGTGAGAAAATTCAAAAAGTGCACGGTTTTAGTAATTTATTCAATCATTAAAATTAAAATTAAACTGCTTTAATTTAAATGGATTATATTTACATGAAGAAAGTATATAATGATAATGTATATATCGTATAATGTGTAGTATAGGTAGTAAGAAAAAAATAATAAACATCACGTTTATTTGACCTTTCTGACCTTTAAGGTGATCTTTTCATCGTTCATATAGATACCTTTACCCTTATATGGTTCAGGAGGATGGAATCTTCTTAATTTACCAGCAAATAAATTCAAATTTTGTTTATTTGGTCCTTCTAAAATGACAACAGCAGGGTTAGGGATAGTGACTTGTACATCTTTTGGAATAGGTAAACCTTGTAAATTACATTTCCCAATTTTCAATTTAACCCAATTGATTCCATCTTCGTCTTTATGTAACATTGCTCTGTAACCTGTACCTACTAATTTCAAAGTAGTCATATGACCTTCGGTGACACCTATTATACTGTTATTGATTAAAGAACGTGTTGTTCCCCATAATTGTCTTTGGATCTTGTTTTTCTTGTCTAATACTCTAACATCCAATTTTTCACCTGAAGCATCTTGATTCAAATCGACAAAGTCGGCAATCTCCAAGTCAACAGTACCACGAGGACCAGAGACAGAAAAGATACGTGAAAGATTGATGCTGGCACGGCCCTTAGGGATGATTCTTGGTCTTAATAAATCAATGGTTTCAAACTTGACATCGGAAGGAACGAATATTGGGGATGAACCGATGTGAGATTGTGGTATTATAGTTGTGGAAAAGGATCTAGTTAGAGGACTAGAGAGTCTCGTGAGCGGTCTTATAAGAGAAGCCATAACTGTAGATGTCGCTACTGTCGTTTATAGTACGTATCAGCCTATGTGGTACCGTTATACAGTAGCTGTAGTTCTCCATCTAGTGATTTCAATGTTAACAAGACAGACTCTGCTTTCTCTTAGTTAAATTTGACAATTTCGTCAGCTGCCCAAAAGGGAAATTGTGGGTGGCCCACGTCTCTTTTGAAATTTTTATTTTCTTTACATTAAATATTAAATTAGATAGTAATAGATAATAATGGTTAGTTATATGACTTTATTGCCAACAGTGCTTTATATTATCACATATCACTGCTTAAATATACATCATGGTCAGAAAACTTAAACATCACGAGCAGAAGCTGCTCAAGAAGGTTGATTTTCTGGACTGGAAACAGGATCAGGGCCATAGAGATACCTCGGTCATGCGTACTTATCATATCCAAAACAGAGAAGATTACCACAAGTATAACAAAATCTGTGGTGAAATCAGGAAACTTGCACATAAATTATCACTATTACAACCAACTGATCCAGTTCGTACTAAGCATGAAGCTCTTTTGTTGGACAAATTGTACAATATGGGTGTACTGCCTACCAAATCCAAAATATCTGACTTAGAGAACAAAATCACCGTGTCTGCACTTTGTCGTCGTAGAATCGGTGTGGTGATGTGTAGATTCAAGATGGCACAGACTATCAGTGATGCTGTGAAGTTCATCGAACAAGGAAATGTCAGAGTAGGACCAAATGTGATTACCGATCCTGCTTATTTGATAACGAGAAAGATGGAAGATTATCTTACTTGGGTAGACTCTTCCAAGATTAAGCACAATGTCTTGAAATACAAGAATAAGATTGATGACTATCAATTGAGTTAGTGAGCATCAATAACCATGTACAATAATTGATACTTTTCATCGTCAAATTACATCTAACCAGGGAAATAAAGAAATAAGTAAATACTTTTTTTGATTTATTTATTTTATAGCATATTTAATTAATATAACATAACATATTACGGAGTTACAAATGGAATCTTTTGATGAAACGGTATTTTAAAGTATCTGAAAAGTAGTTTAATATATGACAAATTCTACACAACAACATTTGAAAAATGTTGCGAGCATTTATGTGATCACGTGATAGGATCTGACAATAGATTAGGATTAAATTTAAATTAAAACAATTGAACCCTTAAATTAAGTATATCCAATTAATTACAATCAAGTAACAGACCCATTAAGTAACTAGTGATGTCAGTGCCAACACCAATTGAAGATATTCAACCATCAGTGGAGTCCTTATACTCCGATTTCCATTCTTCTCCCTTCCCCAGTATTGATTACACTTACAAGCAACTTAAATCTCTCCGAAGATCCCTTGTCAAATACAAGTCTCAGCTTTACTCTGCTTTACAAGCTGATTTCCACAGATCTCCATTAGAGACCGGAATTTGCGATTATGGACAGGCATTGGGTGAACTCGACTATTTCATAGCTAATTTGAAATCTTTGAGGGGCCAAGGTAACCCCGTTTGGTACCCTTTAACTCATGTGCTTTCATCTATTAAAATTGAAAAAATCCCATTGGGGTTAGTGTTGATTATTTCTCCATTCAATTACCCTTTGAACTTAAGCTTAATTCCATTGATTGGTGTTTTGGCAGGTGGTAACAAAGCCGTTGTGAAATTGCCATATGATCAAATCCCAAATTTCTGTGAAGTCTATACCAAGATCCTATATGAAGCACTTTCGATCAAGGATATATTTGTTGTTAATGGTGGAATTGCAGAGTCGGAAAAATTAATGGAACTGAAGTATGACAAAATTGTCTTTACCGGTTCAGTTAGAGTCGGGAAGATCATTAATCAAATTGCTGCAAAGAATTTGACTCCAGTGTTATTGGAATTAGGTGGTAAATGTCCTTGTATCATTACTGAGAATTACAACTCAAGTAGAATTAAAGAAATTGTAAGTAGAGTGATATGGGGAAGTTTTATAAACTCGGGTCAAACATGTGTTTGTGTTGATTATTTGATGATCCATGAATCTGTGTATGATGAGTTTATCGATTGCCTTATATTGGAATTGTCTAAATTGAAATTTAATTCCGAGATAGAGTTTACACATATAGTGAACTCTTCTTCATACGACAGATTAATGAACTTGATCAAATTGACACACGGAGATGTTATATTCACTGGTGAACATGATAATGAGACAAACTTCATCCATCCTACTGTAATTAAGGATGTTCAATTAGATGATGAGTTGATGAATGTTGAAATCTTTGGTCCTGTGTTACCTATTTTAAAATACCAAGATTTACAAAAAAACGTTATCCAAGAGATTAACACTAATGAGAACTTGGTCACTCCATTAGCTCTTTATGTATTTACTGAGTCTCACAGTGAAATGGAAACAATCAAATCGAGAATCCAAACTGGATCAATCGGGTGGAATGAAACCATTATGCAAATAGGATCATCCATATTACCTTTTGGTGGAATAGGAAATTCTGGTAACGCAAGTACTTATCACGGGAAGTACTCTATTGATCAGTTCACTTTCAATAGACCTTTGCTGAAAGAACCCTTCTGGTGTGAGTTTATGTTAAAGGACAGGTATTTCCCATATAATGGTACTAAATTGAATAAGTTAATGATTTTTTACGAATCACCATTAGCAGGCGTGTATAAATTGAATGTACTGTTCCAAAAGTTCATTATGTTCATTGTCAACTGGTTTGTGAACTTATTTAAGTAGTTTATTTATTGTTAAAGTTACGTATCAATCATCCCACGATAATCGATAATTTATTGACTTTAATTCATTTCAACATCTTCGTCATCAATTATAGCTTCACCTTTCTCCTCAATGTCATACATATCTTTCAAATCCTTTAGTTCCTCATTCAGCTTGGTCCTTCCTAGCCATGTAGCTTTTTTGTTTACGTTTATAGGTAATATAGTCACGCTCTCGGTAGAATTACTGCTCTCAACAGCATTACTCTTATTATCCAGCAGTCTTATTTCCTTACGCAATTGAATTGACGCCGTAGATAAATCAGAGTAAAACGCCGAAGTATGTGTCTTAAAAGCCTTGAATTCACCGGCATAGTCTTCCGAAGTGGAACTAGAGTCTAGTAATTTTAACTTGCCCTGTTTTAAGTTTACCAAACTTTGGGATAAATTATCCAGCATTGAGACTAGTTTCAAGTCAATCTCATATAAAGAATTAAGTCTTTCTTGGATATATGAAGCGTCTTGTGATTGTCTACCTTGATCAGCTTCCATTATGTGATATAGATGTGTAGTAGTGATACTAAGCGTGCTGTTCTATGTGGAGTATTCAGTAATCCCTTTATTTCACTTTAACAATTAGCTTCCCTTCTTCTCCTATATGATTATCGATAATGTCTCTCCAAATATCACTGCGACATTCTCTCACATAATACACAATGTCATACAGCACAACATATTTACAACAAGCAAATACAACAATAGATTATATTTTTCCCTCAGGAAAACACCGCGCACCGCTAACAAAAATTTCCACAGTCACACCAGACACCTCTCCGAACTTCTCTCGCAGAGCTGGTTCTGGAAAATATTTCAAAATGTATATCAGTATATCAAGTTGTAACATTATGGTAACAGTTTCACGTACAATCTTGACATCTCTAGATACTCATCAACTACCATTAACATGTCTGAAGTTAACGCCCCTGTCGAAGTCTTAGTTTTAAGAGGTACCCTTGAAGGCCACAACGGCTGGGTCACCTCCCTTGCCACCACCAAATCTGACCCAGATTTATTAGTCTCTGGTTCCAGAGATAAGACCTTAATCACCTGGCAATTAACCAGAGATGAAAACAACTACGGTATTGCCAAGAGAGCCTTAAAGGGTCACTCCCACATTGTCGAAGATGTTACCATCTCTGCTGACGGTTTATACGCCATCTCTGCTTCTTGGGATAAGACTCTTAGATTATGGAAATTATCTACTGGTGAATCCGTTGTTAGATTCGTTGGTCACACTTCCGATGTTACCTCCGTTTCTATCTCTGAATCTTCCAAATTCATTGTCTCTGCTTCCAGAGATAAGACCATCAAGTTATGGAACACCGTTGGTGTCTGTTCTGAAACTTTCGAATCCCACTCCGACTGGGTTAACACTGTTAAGTTCTCCCCATCTAACATCCCAACCATCATCTCTGCTGGTGCCGATAAATTAGTTAAGGTATGTTCAATTCAATCTCTTATAATTACAATTTACTTCAATTTCAATTTGATCCAATTCATCAAAACATCATTTTTTTTCATTTTCTTATACTCCATTTTTTAATTATTATGATGAACAACATATTTGCTACTTCAGACGTTGCTCGCCAGCTTCGAATGAGACATAAAAATATCACCAAGATCTCTGATTTAATTACCCTTATATGATAAGTTTGAAATGAATTGGAAGAAAATTTGAATAAGAAGTGCAGTCTTACTTATTAACAATTACTAACTTTAAAATTCTTTATTAATTACTATTAGGTTTGGGACTTATCCGAATACGAAACCGAAGGTAAGTACTCCTTATCTGCTGACTACGTTGGTCACAACGGTTACGTCTCTTGTATCACTGTTTCCCCAGATGGAACTTTATGTGCTTCTGGTGGTAAGGACGGTAAGATCATCTTATGGGACATGTCCAACAAGAAGTTATTATACTCTTTAACCGCTGGTGATGAAATCAACGCTTTTGCTTTCTCTCCAAACAGATACTGGTTATGTGCTGCTACTGCCACTTCCATCAAGATCTTTGACTTAGAACAAAGAACCTTAAAGGATGACTTAAAGCCTGAAGTTGCTTCTGGTAAGGCCCCAGAATGTATCTCCTTAGCTTGGTCCGCCGATGGTCAAAACTTATTCTCTGGTTACACCGATAACAACATCAGAGTTTGGCAAATCATGACTTCCCAATAAATTACTCGATTTTAATTTGATTATTTAATTTTATTGGAAAGTACGGTGAAAAAAACAAAACAAAACTTATATAAATATACGTAATTTAATCTTAATTAAAGTATTTTTGTTCTATTAATTATTCTCTGCAATAGGGGAAGTAGTTTCAGTAGCTTTACTACCAGTCTCAATTAATTTGAGTTGACTATCTACTTGATCGATTAACTGATCTATCTCAGATTCAACTGCTTTTGATCTAGACTCATGAAAGTATTCTAATGCTCTGCGATTATCCTTCTCATGGAGCATTAACACACCAAGACCGTAATATGACATACTCACACATGCTTCAACTTTCAATTCATTATAGTCATTACTTTGAAAATAATCAATTGTACCCTGGTAAATCTTCTCTACTTGCTTAGCACACCTTCTTGCTTCTATTTTCTCACTATTTGATGCCCTAACAAGAATCTCATCATCAATAACTTTCTCTCCATTCTCTCCAACATACTCTTTATCGTTACCTTCCTCTCTTAGCTTTCTTTGTCTTGCAATTCTCTCAGCAATTAAGCGCACATTACCTTCGTGTCTCTCCATCTTCAAGTAGTACGAAGAGGCAAGGTTTGTCATTGTAGTCCCCAAGAAAATGGGTTCTTGGCGTGATAACTTCATCCAAAGTAAATTTGATTTGAAGATATTGACAGCTAATTGATATCTGTTTGTAACCATGCATAATGTACCGTAAAGGTCACGGGCTGATATTAACTCGTCTGTGAAAAGAGGCCATTCAGGTCTGCTTAACCACCTTCCAAATAAAAAATCATTTGACTCTTCACTCAGTCTCTTTTTGGCAAATTTCTTTGCGTCCGATTTGCTCTTGATATTCAATACTTCCACAACATTCATTTCACGTTCAGTCGGTTTGGGAGATAGTCTGACCCCCCATTTCGTGCCAACTCTTTGCTCTGCAAACACTATTCTATCCCAAAGTTCTTGCATATTCTTCTCGGTATCACGCTTGTCCGATATCTCTAAAAGTCTTGTGAAAATCGATAAGTCTCTCTTGATAATGTCATCAACTTTGTCTTCAGGAATCTCAGAGTTCACCAGTTTGCTGAATAGAAACTCACTGAGTTTTAAATATATTCTTCTTTGATCTTCGACTCTGCCCAATTTTTCATACATTTGTGCAACTTTCAGCACAATACCAGTATAATCGTTAGTGATTTGATCAATACCTTCTTTTTCACATTGCTTTACGGCCTGTTGGTAGTACCTCAAAGCTTTAGAATAATCAAAATCATCTTTATTTGACTCGGCCCACAGCGCTTTACGCAGCAGTTTAGCTACTTCACTCGAGTATGGATGCCATGGCTGGAAATATATCAGAAAACCACCTGTCCCGATAATCAGAGAGATAGCATACATGGCATAACGCTGGATCTTCAATCTACGTTGCTCTTTCTCCTGATACTTTTTAAACTCTGCTTCTTCTCTCTGCTGCTTGTGCTGGAAATAGTTCAGATCAATGGCAGGTTTGGGATCCCCGGATGTGGAGTATCGCACTAGGGCATTGCTAAATCGCAATGGCCTTAATGATAATGGTAGTGACTTGCCCCGCCTTCTCAGTATAGTTCTTAGCATCATGCTAATATGATAATATAGAGTTTTAATAGTGTCTAATTCTCACTATAATCAAGAGTATGCAAAGAAAAACCGTTAAAATGCTAAATTGCCAAATAAATTGAAATATATATTCTAGCGACACGAAAAAAGTGCCACGGCAAAAATTAAACTATGGGACCCTTTGCCATATTTATCAACCCCGGAATATCTCTTTGCTCAACTGGTGATCCAAATTTCCAAGTTGATTCACTGATCAATCACTCAATGGCTGACAAGGAGATTACTATTTTTGTACTGGATATCTCTCCGGCGATGGAGGAGTCTCTTTCAGAGGCCGTGTTATACATCTATGACACGATAGCATCCAAGATCCTCAGGGGTAAAAAGCAGGACCTGGTGGGGATTATAACTTACCACTCCAAGATCACAGACAACCCACTGGATACTATGAGTCCCGGGGAGTGGACACATTGCTCTGTGGATATAGAGCATAAGCTCTTTAATTGGTCCGATCTGGTGAATTTGAAGACACAATTGAAGATCAACCATGACCCGATTGAGTCCTCCGAGGTTGACTTACCACGTTCATTAGCCGTAGCTTTGCAATTCTGCGATGAAGCAACAAGAAAGACATCAATATATACAGAGAGAAGAGCTCCACCAAAGGAAAATATATCGATTGTGCTCTTATCCAATTGCGTCACCGAATGCTCATTTGACGGTATTGAAACACCTATCGTTTCTCTTTGTAGAGCTTTAAACGCTACAATATATGTCTGTGCACTGAACCCCAAAAATCCTGATTTAATTGAAGATCCAATAGAAAGAAAGATTTACAAGGAGAATATCAACGCTCTTGAAGATATTATGGCATCTTTACAATCGGTTGGAGATACAGAATCGTTAAGATCACATAACTCCCAATTGTTTTACTTTGATGATGCAAAAAGGTACACAAAGGATATTAGATACGATCCTATCAGATTATTCAAGCCGACCAAAGTCTTTGATGGAGAAATTCGTCTTGGAGCCAATATCAACGACATTGAATCGCAAGAGGCAGGATTATATGAGTTTGTCAAATACGATAGGTCTGCCGATCCCGATGCACTGATTATGAGGGCAGAAGGATACCCATCGGTGAAAGCCATAAGCCCGGAATCATCACATTATATGGCCATGATTGAAAATGAAGCTATGGGAAAACCGGATATTGTGAATATTAAATTTCAAAGAGAACACTTTATAAGACTGCCAAAGGATACTAATGATGACAACAAAACAACCAAGAATGAAAATGATGGCCAAAACGATACCCCAGTTAAGGAAGAAGAAGATAAATATACTAGACGTCAAGTTGAAGATTTTGAGACGATGAAGGCTTTCAAGTATGGGTCTTCAGTTATACCAATGACACAGATTTTAGAAGATACTATGAAGTTCCCAAGTTTTCCAGGTATTGATATTATATCATTCGTGGAGAAATTATCAATCCCACCATGGTATTATCAAAATGAGTCTATATCGATCTTATCTCATTCAACCGGGAGGGCAAGAGATGTGTTTGCTTTTAATTCTCTATGTCAGGCAATGATGAAAAAAGGCCTGGTAGCCATTGTCAGATTTGTGCAGCGTAGGAATACCCAGATTAAAATAGCCGTTTTGATCCCTGAGAAGTTACAAACTGAGTTCTCCAAAATTATTGGTCAACAAGATACCAATTCAGCAGAACCCAACTCAGTCAGAACATATGATCAAATGGAGGAAGGTGATTATGGAAGTGGCGAGACTGAAAAGTATGGATTTTCACTGATTAAAATTCCATTCAAAGAAGATGAAAAGATTCCAAACTTACCCAATTTATCAGGAATATACGGGCAAGATGAACATGCCAGAAAAGAGACACATCCAACCAAAGAAATGGTTGATTTAATGGATGATCTTGTTGACGTTCTAGATTTGGATACTTTAGTACCTCATGAATTCAAATTGAGAGTTCCGGCTAAAGAAAGTGACTTCTTAGAACTCAATGATTTTGCTACAACTTTGCCTGTTCCTAGAAAGAAAGGTCTTGAATTTGAAAGCACAGGCAAGAAGACTTTTTCTAGGATAACCAGAGAAATTCTATCTCGTAATTCGCCTAAGCATCACATTTTGAATGCATTCCTTAAGGAGATTGCTATCAAGTTTGCCGCTGAGAAGAATCCTAACACTTCAGCTACGCTCTCGGATTTGATTTTTGAAGATATCGAGAGGTTCAAAAACGAAGGAGGTGACGAAGAGCACGACACAACGGTAATGGGAGAAATTATACAGAGGATTTTAGGTGGAGATACTAAGGAGGGAGAGAATATATTTATTCCACAGTTAGTTCAACTGACAGATGAGGACAAGTTACGTGTCAATAGCATTGTTAGTAAGCTGGTAGCGAGACTGGACGTCCAGGAGATCAGGATAGAGGAGACCGTCAAGCGTACCAGGAGAAGAAGAGGGGAAGAACAGGAAGAAGAGGACAACGGCCCATCTGTGGATGATATTTTGGCCATGTTTGATTAGCTCAAAGTCAGTTGCAGCTTGTTTTGGGTAGTTTTAAGTAGTTTCAAGGTACGACAAAGTAATGATAAGAGGCACGGAATTAGTCTTGACGATTAGCGGTGCGAGGTGTGAAACACCTATCAATGTCTAGGCATCTAACATGTAAATCAGATTTACAATTGACATATCAGAACCATCATTTCCCTTAAATATGGATATTCAAAGCATTTGATTAACTCACTCTGCTCATATTTTGTTACCAGTTTGTATAATATTAGCATCTTTAAAATGTCGATCTCTAAAAGTACGTTTTTAAACCTCAAATTGCAATTTCCTAATGGCTCAATGGTATAGAATACTAACTGATTACTCCGCCAACAATAGCCGGAACATGGGCTGCCAATCCATCCACAACAAGAGCAATGGGACTTCATCTCTCTTATGATTATAAATCAGACAGAATTGCATACACTTCTGGCAAATCTGTTTTTCTACGTTCAGTTTCATCCCCTGAAAAAGTGGTACAATACACACAGCACACCGCAGCTACCACCGTTGCTAGATTCTCTCCCTCAGGATTCTACGTCGCCAGTGGTGATGAATCTGGTAAAGTACGTGTATGGGACTGCGCAGGTGATGATATGGTTCTTAAAGGTGAATATCCTGTCATTGGTGGTAGAATCAATGATATTGCCTGGGATGTAGACTCACAAAGAATCATAGCTGTAGGTGACGGAAAGGAGCGTTATGGTCATTGTTTCACTTATGATTCAGGTAACACTGTTGGTGAAATCTCAGGTCACAGTTCACAGATTAATGCCGTGGCTATCAGACCATGTAGACCATACCGTGCCGTTACAGTTAGTGATGACACCGCCATGGTCTTTTTACAAGGCCCTCCATTCAAGTTTGCCTCTTCAGTTAGAGGACATCATACTAACTTTGTAAGAGACGTTGCATACTCCAAGGATGGTGAATTCATTGTCAGTGTTGGATCAGACCGTCAAATAGTTGTCTATGAAGGTAAGACTGGTGAATTTGTAAAGAAGATCGACAGCAATCCTCATGAAGGTGGTATCTTTGGTGTTTCATGGGTACTTGAAAAGCCAGGCGTGTTTGTCACATGTTCCGCTGATTCTTCAGTGAGAATGTGGGATGTTCAATCTGGAGAATGTCTTAAAGTTTGGTCAATCGAAAAGAAAGTTGATAATCATTTCCTTGGTATTGTCTCTACTAAAGAATATATTGTTGCAGTTACTTATTCAGGTGACTTGTACTACTTCAACGAAACATCTGACGAACCAGTTAAAATCATATATGGCCACAATAAATCAATCACTGCTTTATCCTTTACCAAAGAATCAGGCTTATATAGTGGAAGTTATGATGGTCGTATTTTGAACTGGGATTTGGAAACCGGCTCGGCTTCCTTGGTGCAAGGTGAATCTCATACAAACTTAGTTGTTGGCCTAGCCCCATTAGCCAATGGTTCAGTTTCATCCACTGCTTGGGATGATACTTTGAAAACCGTTACTGGTACAGCGATCAAGTCATACGCATCTTGGGATAAACAGCCAGTTGGCATTGCATCATATGGCCAACTAACAGCTGTTTTATTTGAAGATCAAGTCATTCTTTACGATAATGAAGTTCAAACCAAGGAATTGAAATTAAACTTTGCTGGTGCAGCAATTGATATTTCCAAAGATATTATAGCCATTGCCAATGGTTCAAACAACTCCATTGCGATCTATACCCATGACTTGAGTATTGTTCCTCAATCATCAAGTTTGACACCTTTGAGAGCCAAGCCAACAGCTTTGAAGATTTCACCAAATGGTGAATTTCTTGCCGCTGGTGAGTCAACAGGAAAGATATTCTGTTACCAATTGTCTGACTACTCTTTGAAGACATCAAGATGGTCCTTCCATACTTCTAAAATCAACTCTATTGCCTGGAACGAAGATAACGATCATATTGTGAGTTCTTCATTGGATACAAACTTGATTGTGTACTCTGTTGTAAAGGCTGCTAAGAACATCAAGTTCCTGAACGCTCATAAGGAAGGTGCAAGTGGTGCCGTTTGGTTAGACGCAAATACTATTATATCTTCCGGTGCAGACTCTTGTTTGAGCACTTGGAAGGTCGAATTCAACTAAAAAAGGGCGATTTAGATTGTATTATCGAATATAAAACTAAATATAACTAGATACAAGTAAATATAAATTAAACATATAGAATTACAAGCTCATTTTATATTCAAATAGGTGGCTGAACTTGGTTCAAAACATCTTCTACTACAAGCTCTGAGTTCCATTTTGCGATAAACTCCCTGATAAGTGTTATATCACTACCATAAAGCAAGCTCGGCTCGTCTTCTGGTCTCTTTACCAGCGTCAATTTGAAAGGCAGGATACGGGAAACGGCAAGTTTAACCATAGAAGGTACAACATAATCATATCCCTTCACAACTGCTAGATACTTCACAAAGTCATACACATCTTGCAAAATATAAGTCTTGACTCCACCAACAACCATTCTATGAACTCTTAAAAAAATAATAATGTCATACACGTATCTTTTGATCTCCAAAATCAGCCTTACGTCGTTAAATTTTTCCCGAGATGTCCACACATCACGGAAAGTGTCATTATACTTTTGTAATTTCATGACACTTGAGTATTCTTCGTTAGTCATTGTAAATCGCTGCGGATCGACCGGCTCATAAACATTACAGAACCATAGGATGTCAACAAGAAACTTATCTAGCCTATCTACCTCGTCAGCCTCGACCACAGCAATTATACTGAAAAGATCCAGATTTTGAGATAAAGATTTTAGTTTTCTAATCCATTTGAGGAGATCCTGCTGGGTTCTTATGGACAATCGCTGTATTCCTGACATTACAGTTACTCCACGAAACCTGCTTCGCCATTTTGCAGCCATCTTTTCATGATCTTGTTCCTTGTTGAGAGACGCCACAAACTCCAAGAAATCCTCATCTCTGTCACAAGCAATCATATGGTATTGAAAGTCCCATAATTTTTCCAATATAAAAGTCACTTCAGCACAGACAGAATCTACATTGGAAGTGGATATCATACAGCTACGTTTAGCTATCAATGTCAGCCATAAGGAATTGTGCAGCTTCTCGTCCACCGTAAGTTTCCGTTCCAGCAATACCTCCGATGCGTTTATGTACTTCTGCCGTATATCCATTAAGTGCTTGCCATTAAAGTTCCCAGTTATCTTGACTTGTCAATCAGTGCTGATCGGTATATTTATATCTACAATCTAATACATATTATGATATCTTCATTTATAATCTTTCCAGTCACGTGCACTACAATTTTTTAATGGTGCACAGATGCAGTTATTTTTTTTTAAATTAGCCGTGCAAGTTTTTTCTTTATTTAATACTTAAGAAGATTTAATACAAATAAATTTGATACCGATTCACCTGTGGTTTGTACCCAAATTACTAGACGGACTTGTACAGACAGAAGTATATAGTAAGAAAAAATAATACACAATGCCTAAACTTGTACACAGTGTGCAGAAAAAGCAGCACAGGGAGAGATCTCAGCCCCAGAACAGAAAGAGATTTGGTCTTTTAGAAAAGAAGAAAGATTACAAGCTTAGAGCAGAGAATTACCATCAGAAACAAGCACAGCTCAAGTTATTGAGACAGAAGGCCACAGCTCACAATGAAGACGAATATTACCATGCTATGACCCGTCGTAAGACCGATAAGGATGGTATTCTCCTTGCAGACCGTGGTAATACAGTGCTTTCAGTTGAAGAAGCTCTTTTGTTGAAAAGTCAAGATTCAAACTATATCAATACCTTAAGAACAAATGAACTCAATAAAATAAAGAAGCAGAGTGATAACCTTGTGCTCGAAAGTACAGGAAAGCATATTGTCTTTGTGGACAGTCATGAAGAGAAGGACAATTTTGACCCTGTGGCTCATTTCCAAACCGATGAAAGATTACTTTACAGAAGAGAGAACAGATTAAAACTCTCACAGCTTGCTGGTGAAGACGAGTTACATAACACTGTATCTGACAAAGGACTTATAGAAGAGTTCCAAGATTCAAACGGGTTCCAAAAGGCTAAAAGAGATTTGAAGAGATTAAAGGAAGCACAACTTTTACAGAGAAGAATGGAAAGAGAAAAGCAACTGCGAAATATTCAGTCTAAGATGGATTTACAGAAGAATCTAATGAAGAAGGGAGAAAAGAAGAAGGTTGTTACTAAAGAAGGTAAAACCGTATTCAAATGGAAGAATCAAAGAAAAAGGTGATTTTTTTTCCATCCTTTTGCATGACATAAATGTGTAATATATATATGTTGAATACTACTGAAGAGGGAATCGAGCTGCATCAAAGATTATACAAACAACATAAAGACGCATAAAAGGTCTTATTTTGTAAAATTGGCGTAGAGATAATTGTAATAGTAGTGTTAAAAGTGATTGGAAGTGAAAAAGTATGTAAACTAAAAAAATTATCCGAGGCGTTTAGCCAAATTTATCAGAGATGAAAAATCAAACTGGGGGAAGATATTTTTGAAACGTTTCTCTCAATTAAATTTCATTGCAGTTACCATCAAAATCCAGTAACTCCCATCAAGCTTTAGCACACGACAGAAGTGAAGCATGTTATCTAGATCTCTAATAAAGTGCTCTCAGGCAAGACCTTTGCAGAGCTGGAAAAGTTGTCAACTTGCGGTCAGATTGGCCACCAACCAAGCCGTGAATGGTTCATCCAGATCAACTAGACATTTCCATATAACCTCCAATATACGCCAACAAGAATTGAAAGAGGAAAATTCAAGCTTACAAAAGGTTACAGAGGAAGTAGAAGAAGAGGAACTTCCATGGTATATGAGAGCAGAAGAGTCTCCTATCATCTCTTCTCCACTGACCACTGCTGAAATACCCGAAATACCTTCAGATGCACCAGCAAGTCTAACCCATGTACTCACGTTTATTGCCGAAAAGTTGAGTGTTTCAGACCTCAAGTTGTTTGACATGAGGGACACAGAGGAATACCAGAACGGAGCTGGAGATCTAGCTGATTTTATGATCATCGGGACAGGTAAATCAGCTAAACATTTACAAAAGGCCGCAGATGAACTGAATTTCTTTATCAAGCACGAACTCAAATCAGTGCCATACACAGAGGGAATAGTGAAAGCAGCAACTTTGAACAGATACCTGCGTAGACTAAAGAAAAAGGGAAAGAAACCATCATCATATGCTAATAACAACTACGGCTCAGCACCTAATACTTGGGTTATGGTAGATGCTAAAGCCGATGGAATCTTTGTTCATATATTGACTCCAGAGAGAAGAGAAGAGCTTGATCTTGAAAGATTATGGGACCCTGAATCTGCCGAGCCACAGGCAGCTGCTCCAACTAAACCAAATGACGATATATTTGCGGGTGTAAGATACTACCATACTTCTGCAAGGCGCTTAGCGCCAGAAACGGAAGCTATCAAGCTAGCTAATGATGAATTTAATGTTTATACCAGTACCAAGGAGGAATGGAACCAAAGATTTACCAAACTGAGAGAAGCACATATGGAAGATCCTCAAAATTACCCATTTGTCTTGCTAGAGGAGAATTTAGCTTACATGTCTGCATGTGGTTATAGAATGGATTCTGATGACTTTATCCAATTCCTGACTGCTGTGCTTGAATCACCAGAGATTAATAGAAACGGAATGGATACTGGTGTTCTTTTTAATAAAAGATTTATGCACATTAGAGAAGTCGTTGAGCACTACCACCCAAAGTTAACTAAGAAAAACACATCAATTTTAAGTAAAGATGATGCAGAGACAGTTGGTGGTAAGATAATACCTTTATTAATTGCTGCTGGATCTGCAATGGATCAGCCTGGTTTTATTAAGCCATCTGACCTTGATAGAATGGAATCAGAAGGTGAACTAGAACAGAATCATAAGAAAAGAGTCTATACCAAAAGTCGCTTGGTTCCTAGATTAAGAGAATTTACAGAAGAAGTATCCAGTAAAATGAATCCGTTTAGACTTCAGCAGACATTCTTGGATACATTATTCCTATCTGTTTCAGCAAACGAAAGAAGCTGGGGTAGCTTCAATTCCATCACCAATGATGCTTTACTTAGGAAGGATTTCACAGTGGTGAAGTTAGCTGCACAATATACAGCTTTTAGCAAGTCTCCTGACCAATGTTACCATTTCTTGACTTCCTTTGTCCCTTTTGTGTTCCTTGAAAAGAATGTATTTCCAGATTTTATACCATACATCAAGATAATGATTGATACATGTGATCCAGGTGAAGAATCTTTGACTGTTTTTAGAAACATGATAAAAGAATGATATGTATCAATATTCAATATATATGTTACTGTAAATAGAAAATAAACAAACGCAGCAATGATTTCCAATAATAATACTATATATAGTTATACAATTAATCGGAGTGTAATGCATGATTTAAATAATCTACAAATAATGGAGCGATTCTATCACTGTCGACTGATCTCATTCTATTCAAACTGATATAAGTTCTTCTAAATCTCTGTAACTGCGCAAGAGAAACACTAGAAGATGGCATTTCCACATAATACTTTTCATCTTTTGAGTTCTTGATCATTACTTCACCACCGACGCTCTGCAGCTGCTGATGTTGAACTATAGCACTGACAACATCAGATGTGATTCTGTCCAACTCTTGTAAGAAGTTGGCAGATATAGCAGGCTTCAGCACAGTAGCATTGTTTGGCCTGAGACCTTTCTTTAATACCACAGTCTCCCATATCTGGTCAAATGGTAATTCTGTCTCCTCATAACTAAGTGGAATCAATGGAGAATCCCATCTATTTTGTGCATCTGGTTCTTCGTATCTCATAATCAAGGCACGAAGTAAGCCTTCATCCCACTGCTCGTTCTCTGGACGTTGAGAGTTCCATTGGAAACATATTTCAGATGGAGCAAGTACTTGTAACACTAAATGTGATGTACTGAGAGCTTTAGATTCACAGTGAAGTTGATATCTGAACCCTTTGATATAAGCTAATGAATCGAGAATAACAATGTTATTACGAGATAAATCACGCTTCACAGCTGAGCTCTGTGTTCCTCTAGCACTCTTTTCAGTGACAGATTCAAGGTAAGCAGAGTGTGGTATCCCTAAAGATTCATCATTATGAAGGATCACTTTCATATTGGATCCTGGTTCATTGGGTTGTAATGAAGCGATCTTTTCTTCAAATGCAGATACTAGCTTCTTAGCCCATGTTGTTTTACCCGAAGAAGGATATCCTGCAAAAAGAATCAAAGGCATTATTAAGTGAGTAGCCTGTAAGTTCTTAAAGTATGTGTACTGAGAGGGCAAGTGTGTTTAAAATGGAAGAATTAGAATCAAAATATAAGTGAAAGATGAAAAATATGGAGAAGCTTTTTTTGATAATTTTTTTTTTTCTTTTTTGAGACTGATTTTAAATTTCTTTGCCTTGCAGATAAATCAATGTGAAATATTTCAATTCGTAGAAAGAAGGTACACATATAAGCATACACCTACATATATACACAATATACACAGATGGCTACTAAATTCATACCGAGAGCGATCTTCCCCGAGTACAGGGTGAGTTTAAGTGATTTCAAAGGCCATCAATCCAAGGCCCTTACGAGAATGGGTCAGCTGGCTCCCCAGATTGATCTCGTCTTTGAGCTAAGAGACGCCAGGGCACCAGTCAGTACGAGGAATGTGCTTATTGAAAGGGCATTCAGGGCAACAGAAAAGATTATATTATATACCAAGACAGATCTGAGTTCTATACCCGAGGCAACTATAAGGAAATGGCATCCTCATGAGAAATGTATGTTTGTGGATTGCCGTGATGGAAAATCTGCAAATAAGATCTTGGATGAAGCCAAGAAGACTTTTTACAATATGTACCCTAGACCTCCATTAGGACTGCGAATGATGATTGCAGGTATGCCTAACGTGGGTAAAAGTACGCTGGTTAACACTTTAAGAAACGTTGGTTTGACGACGGGAAGAAACTCTAAAGTTGCCAAGAGTGGTAACCAACCTGGTGTTACCAGAAAAACATCTGAAATTATCCGTGTGTCAAGACAACCGGAGATCTTACTTTATGACACACCGGGTGTGTTACTTCCACAAGTGAATGATATCAAGACAATGTTATCACTCTCCATTGTTGGATCAGTGAGTGAGAGTAAAGTTGATCCAGTGATTGTAACTGATTACTTGTTGTATGTACTCAATTTACAAGACCCCACAGGTAAATGGAATACCAAGTACATGGATCACCCCACAAATGACGTTTACGAGTTTCTTTATAATGTCGGTAAGAAGACAAAGAAGATCAAGAAAAACAAAGCCGGTGAGTTAGTCAATGACGATGTTGGATCTGCTATACATTTTATTCGTGAGTTGAAAAGAGGACTTTTGGGAAAGTATGTGTATGATGTTGAAGCGATCAAGAGTATTGCATTGAATGAAGATGAGATCAGAATGAAGTTTAAAGAAGAAAGAGATAGAGTAAATTCGATGGACTCGGTGGTGAATAGACCTATGAATCCAGATGCTCCAAAGAGTTATCATCAGAGACAATCCGATAATACCAACTCCATTTTCAAAAAACTTAAAGAATTATGAATGAAATAGACTTGTACATATGTAAAAATGAATATTAAAGATTTACCCTTATCGCTTTTTTTTATGTTATAAAGCACATTTTTATTAAAATATTTAACGAAAAAAAATAATCACTAAGAGAAAAAACAGAATTAGTAAAAGCTAAAGAAGTTTTTTTTAAAAAAAGACCAATTTCCAACACATATTTAGATATTGTCTTCTTCAACACTTGTTTCACTTTCGCTATCTTCTTTTAAACCAAAAGTACCAGTCCATCCGTTTTTAATCAAGTAGTTCTCATAGTTGATATCTTCCATCATCAAATCGTCTTCCTTCAAATGTGGAATACAGGAGTAAGTCAAGAGTAAACCAGTTAAACCGACTATAGCAGCAATGATAAAAGTCCATTTGTTACCCAAATTATCTTCAACTCTGGTAAAGACTTGGGTACCGATAGCAGCACCGACTTTACCAATAGCGGCAGAGAAACCGTAAAAAGTACCTCTAATTGGAGTAGCGTAACATTCGGAAGAGGATAAACCAATACAATTACCTGGACCTAAGTTACCGAAAAAGGTGATTAAACCGTAAAAGATAACGAATAAAGGAACGATTTTCTTCAATTGATCAAATGCACAACCGACAATTAAGGAAAAGACAATGACACCAGAGAATCCAATCATCATGGTCCATTTTCTACCAATTTTGTCAACTAAGTAAGCACCAACAAGAACACCTGGGATACCAATAGCAGCTAATAATAAAGTCCAACAAGCAACAATAGTTAAATCAGAAGAATCCTTAACAATAGATCCGATAATAGTTGAGGAGAAAACACCAAATGGGAAAACAACAAAATCGTAACATAACCAACCAAGAGTTGTACCGATTAATCTTTTCCAGTAGTATTTAACAGATAATAAGTATGGGACGTCTTTTTTAATAGCGGATTTCTTGTATAATAAAGTAGTGTTCATCTTCCATCTAAAGTAAAAGACAATTAATGGCCAAATGATACCAAGACCTAAAGTAACTCTCCAAGTGGTAGCAAGATGCTTACCATTACCACAAATAGCATAGACTATAATAAAGACAATTAAGGCAAAAGGACCACCAAGGGAAAGAGGTAAGTTTGTAACAAGACAAAAGACACCACCTCTTCTTTTAACGGTTTCATTAGCGGCTTCAGAAGCAGAAGTAGAAGAAGCTGGATATTCACCACCGACACCAAAACCAGTGATACCTCTAGCAACGGTAAACATCCAAAACATTCCTTCAAAAGAAGAACCACTCGAAGCAGTAGCTAATATGGTACCTAGAATAATCATACAAGTAGTAAAAACAAAAGCCCATTTTCTACCCATATAATCACAAGTTAAACCAATAGAGACTTGACCCAAGATAGCACCAACAAAAAGAGCATTTGAGACTCTAGTCTTTATTGCTGAATCATATTTAGAACCATACTCTTTAGCAAATAAACTGTTTAACATTGTCATACAGTTATTTTGATAACCATCTGATAATAAAGCAGCACCTGAACATATAATAGTCAAGATATCAGAAAGGGACTTCTTCTTTTGGTATCTGAGCTTTCTGTTCTCATCATAGACGATAGAGTCAGTTTGAGAATCAATAATACTTAATTCAACAACTTGCTCTTCAGAGCTTTTTTTGTTCATAATACTCATTGTAAGAAAATAATCTTGTTAAGTTTTGTTATAGAAAATAGGGGAGAGTCAATCAGTTTTACAAAATATGGAAAGGTATCATTATCATTAGCATTAGGTGGGATTAAAGGAATATTTATAAAGATTAAATAGAGGAGTAGATTATCATTTTATTTTTTTATTTTTAAGTAGTCGTCTGATAATAAGCTTAGAGAAAATAGGTAATTTGGATCACCACGAGGTTACAAATGAGCACATGGGTATTTAGTGCGGATCACTTATTAAAGTATCTGCTCAAAAGATATGTATGTAACTATGTATGTATATTATTTTTTTACTAAGCATTATTGTATAATTAGAGTTATAGTTATAATAATAGGTATAGTTATGCAAAAGGGGGCAAGTATAACAAAGGTCGGCTATAAGCATCTTGGCTTGTGAAAAGAGTATAAAGAAAGTTTTAAGGATTATCTGATGGATTTGGGTAATGAGTGTGATACTGTATATCTATCTGATTGGGTACGCTTTACCACTAATACCATCCTTTATTATCATCAATATTACATTACTAGCGGTATATTTATATATAAATTTAGTATTGTATTAAGACCCGAAGTTCCTGTGCATTAGAAGGGATAAGGGGAGGGTATATAAAAGTGTAAATTTACAGTTAGATCACAAGAAAGGATGAAAGGGTGAAAGTATCCGCCATGGAACTTTCGGCGTTTAAGACATGTTCCTGGGCAATGTATGAATTACACAATAATAGATACAAACCCTATGATTATATAATTAACTACTACATATAACAGATATATATATATATATAGATTAGTGTAGAAATTCAAAGAATATGATCTTTAAAAGGGAGAAAGAGCATGTGGGGCATTGTGCGGCTTTTTCTCTATTTTATTTCAGTTTGCTCTTTTTGAGAAAGTTTTGGGATTTGATAAGGATAAGAATGCACAATAGTGATTTACTACTCAATTGTGGTGAATTATATATATATATATATATACATGTACATCTTGTGGTAATAGGTTCCAAATTTTGCTTTAATTGTAGGGTTCTTTATAGTCTTGCCTGGTAAGCATGGTGTATTGCTGCTGATAACCAACGTTAGCAGCCTCTTTGTGGTTAAAGCTTGTTATATTGTTTATTCCATTATCTAAAAATACAAATGTACTCAAAGCGCTATCCCCATGTGTTCTAATGAGTGCTGCACATCCTCCGAGATCTGAATTTGGGTTTTCACCTGATGCAGAGTTGTGAAAAGGAACAGGTTGAATAAACTTTATTCATCTTAGTATAGAGAATTAAATAGTTTATTTAGTTTATAGGAAAAAGTAACTAAAATTTATTATATATAACTTAAATCTATAGAATTATCGTACAGTAATGGAATGGATCTAAGAAACTTAAGTTCTTTTTTGCCAATTCTTGAAAATCCTTATATACGAATGGATTTTCTGTTGGTTATTGTATTGCATTGTAAATGTTTTCACTCCTTTTGTTTTTTTTCATTTCAATGTATTATCTAAAGTTTTAAACTCCCACTAGTTGTCTTTATAGGAATTCCATTTTTTTTTATGATTTATAGAAGATAATTTATTTTTATTTCCATAGCCTACATCAAATTAGGTCGAAATGTGATACACGTTTCAAATTATGTGAAAAGTTAAAGATTAGTAGATTTCTTATTCAACTACATATTCAATAAATATTTTTGTTGAGAAATAGTCTTACTCCAGATAAAAATCACCTGATTGACCACCACTCTTGGATATGACTTTACAATCGTCAATAATCATCTTTTTATCAGTAGCTTTACACATATCATAAACAGTTAAAAGTGCAACTTGTACACCCATTAAAGCTTCCATCTCAACACCTGTCTTACCATCACATTCAACAGTACAATCAGCCTTCACTTGGACATCACTAACAATCTCCAAATTCACCTTGACCTTGGTGATGGGGATAGGATGACAAAGTGGAATTAATTCACTGGTACGCTTAACTGCCATTATACCGGCAATTCTGGAGACACTCAACACATCACCTTTCTTGTTGTTATTACTCTTGATTAATTCAATGGGTAATTCATGGGAGAAGTTGATATAACCCCTGGCTTTAGCTACACGATGTGTAATCTCCTTTTTCCCAACATCAACCATGTTGGCTTCACCTTTAGAGTCAACATGTGTCAGTTTCCTTGATGTAGAGTAATATCTGGCAGATCTTCTCATTGAGGTAAAACCTATTTTAGATCCTCTTCTTCCTATTTGAAATAATAATAATAAAAAAAATAAATAAATACATCACACAGTTAGTATTCTTCAAATAGAAGTCATCAAAGTTTTCCTTTGAAAATAAAAAAATAAAATAAAGTACACAGGTCTCAGTAACTTTTTGTTAATCACTTGTTTTATCCACCAATTAAAATCATAGGTCTGTTAGGCATATTCTCTAAATCACCTAAATCAGCATGCTTTTCCTTTTTGTTCTTAACAGCAACTCCAATATGTTGCAAAATTTCTTCGTCACTCTTTGTTTCATCTCTCATAAGATCACGTAAACTTATCTCATCGTTACCGAAAAGACAAACTTTTAAGTTACCATCACTGGTAATTCTTAACCTTGTACACGTTGAACAAAAATCAGATGTCATTGAGGTTATGAACCCAATACGACCTTTAAAACCAGGTATTTGGAAAACTTTGGAAGTATCACCTATTATATGAGTGGTTTGAAATATTTGAGGATATTTCACTTTGATATTACTCAGTATATCATCATATGAAATCATCTTGGAATTGGACCATTTATTCCCATCAAATGGCATATACTCTATAAATCTAACTTCGATATCATTAAATTCTGCTAATTCAACAAAATTTATGATCTCATCCTCATTCAGACCTTTCATTATCACAGCATTCACTTTGACTTTGGGGATATTAAGCTCAAGAGCTTTATTTAATGATTTTAAAACTGCACTGAGACCATTTCTTCTAGTTATTAATTGAAACTTACCTTCAACCAAAGTATCTAAACTCAAATTCAATGCTGTTAAACCGGATTGAAACAGTTGTGGTAGCTTACGGTGTAACGCTAAACCATTTGAAGTTATACATATCTCTTGAATTCCTGGAATTTGGTTCAATCTTGATACTATTTCTACTATATCTTTACGCACAGTTGGTTCACCGCCTGTTAATCTGATCTTTCTAACACCTTGAGAGGCAAAGATAGTGGCAATACGGATAATCTCATCTGTAGTTAACAATTTCTCAGTGGGACTCAACTCTATACCTTCTTCAGGCATACAGTAAACACACCTCAAATTACACCTTTCAGTTATAGATATTCTTAAATAATCGTGCTTTCTATTGAAATTATCAGTTAAAAACTCTGAAAACTTCTTCTCCTCTTTAAGTCTTTGCTTCAAGATCTGTAATCTATCACCAGTTGGTACTTTGTTAGTGTTGTTGATCCTTTGTTCTTCTTGTATGATCCGATCCTGTTGGTTATTCTGATTGAAAACCGGACTGCTCCTTGCCTCTGTTTGATAAGCTCTCAAGGGCAATCGTAGAAGCGGGAGAGAGTACTTCAAAGATGTATGCCCCACACGGCAAAGACGTATCATGATTATAGAACTGGAAAACCTGTCTATTCGTTGAAATAAATAAAATTAGTATTGGAAAAAAGATTCACATCAACGTTTTATCACTCACTATTCTTATCATTGATTACCAATAATTTATTCTCCGTAATGTTATTGCATATGTGATTAGTCTTTCACTGCCTGAATAGACTCGGCGATGCCGGAGTTTCTAGAATTACTGATAAGATATCTCAATGAGGAAATAGTAAAAATGACAATTACCAATGTTGCACTGTAAATAAAGGTGCAAAGGTTATGACTTAGTATTATATTACGTGATTAAATCTTTACACCACATCTGTACACTAACACCCGTGCACAAATACATCACGTGACAGCTTACGGATGGTAACCTGTGCACCAAAAGATAAACAATAACAAGCAAAAATTGTAATATAAAAGTAGTCACCCTCTCTAAATAGCGTAAAAAGCCCCATGGGGTTAGCTGAATATATGGATTTACTATATATATTTACTACAGTTATTCTGTTAATTGTCCGCTATTTGTATTGAATAAATGAAAAAAACCTGAAATAAGTTGACTTGAAAAAGTTGAGAGTATACCTATTTAAATATTAATGCATAGTTGACCTGTTTCGTTGATTAAAGAGTCAAGAGTGTCTAGTAGTTTCTTTGTGGATTCACTGGAAGTTGCATTGGCTTTAGCCTTGTTTCTGTTATTTTGTAATCTGTTTCTTTGGTTCTCCTTGATTTCAGCATTTATGTTATCTAGTTCTTGCTGGATAAAATCTAAATTAATGCTTTCATAATCATTTGTTTTTTCTGAAATATCCTCTGATGGAACGTAATTAGGGCTATCACTAGTATCTGATGCTAATTCGGCATAGATTTGAGTAGCATTGTACAACACTGAGTCAATCGTAGGATATAGATTTCCTTGATCAATACTTAATCCCAGTTTCTTGTATTCTGAGGTAAATGAAGGCCCTGGAGTAGATATTGGCTCTATAGGGTTGATGTTGTCAACTTTTGGAGATTCTTCAAAATCTTCCCCGTAATAATCGAGTAAATTGTCGTAAATATCTGCTTCAACCAGTGTATTCTCTGATTTATTCAAATTTGGTACGTCTTCAGATGTAGAAACAAAAGCAACTATAGAAACATTTGCAGTAGAAGAGTTAGTACCATCTGCGTCAGTTGAATTTTGAGAAATTATTTTAATCTCTGGTGGCGTTTCAATTTCTTCAACAAATAATTCATCAACTACTGCAGAATCATTGCCAGTATTTTCAACTAAAAGCTCTTGCTCTTGCTGTTGCACTTGTTTCTGCTTTTGTTGTAAGCTCAAAGGGTCTTTAAAATATACGTCAATATCAGAACTATCAACAAACTGAATTGCTTGATAATAGTTGGAGCCTGAGGTAACGTTGTTGGGAGAATCATCAATTTCCTGTTTAATCGCTAATAATGCTTCAACAAGTTTTTTACATTCAACAGAACTCTTACACACGGTTTCATATTGAATGGGATTATACATTCCAAAAGCATCAACTTCAAAATAAAATTTCCTGGAATCATTCTCATCCATCTTGATGTTCACAACGTCTCCTAAATCCCATGATTTGACCACTGTATAGTCACCACAACTACTCAATCCGTTGTCCAAATATGTATCCGTCGAGCCAGATATTTTCAATGTAATTGTAACTTCTTTTTCTTTCATTAGTTTGGTCTTTAGCTTACTTTTAGTAACTTCACTAAAAACATAAAGACCATATTTAGTTTCTTGAATAACTAAATATTTTCTGTAATCAACTTCTTTGGGTTCGGAGATTCTGGCCTTGGCTACAAATCTTTTTGAGTGTTTTTGCATGTTAATTTAATATATTGAATGGACGTATGGGACTATAAGAATAACAGTAAAAGTACACAAAGAAGAAAAAGGATAGTATCATAAAGAGAAAGGAATACATAAATATACAAAGAGAGCTATAAATACAGGAAAAGAACAAAAAAAAAAAGTCTGGTGTGATCACAACAGAATAGCTATATAGCTAGCCAAAGTTACAGCAGAAACCTTACTTTAAACTTTAATTCTCTTGTTACCAGAATTTGTGCCTTCGCCTTCAGAAAGTCTCTTTGCGTCACTACTAGCAGAATACTTGACTTTCTGAAGAATTCTCAAATAGTCATCAAACAGCGATTGGAATGCCGTTTGTAATTTGTCGCGTCTAGTGGGCTCATCCAATTCAACCAGTGCTTCTTTATTTTTGATGTAAAGACGCTTCTTCATCAAGAGTCTTATGGTCTTAATAGGGAACTTTTCCTTGCTTGTAGTATTCTTTAATTGATTAAAGTAGATCAATCCCATTTCAACACATCTGTTGAACTGTCTTTTTTCCATCTTGTGAGTCAAGTGTGTGGATTTCAACCAAGTATCAGCATTTGCCTTGACAGTTGCACAGTCAAACCCTTTAGCTGCATCAAAAACACCATTTTTGAGTAATCTTTCCATATCGCATCTGTCTCTTAAATCATCGAATGATTCACTTGGATCTTCAACTGTGACTTCCACAATTTTATCGTCCTTTAAGAATTCTTCAAAAAGACAGTTGTATAGTTCTTTACCGTGACCTTTTTGCTGATATGGTGGTAATATGATAAATTGTGAGATCTTCTTTCTGTATTTAATATCACTTAATTCATGTTCGTCATGAATCTTTGAGCCTTGGAACATGAAGTAGGAGTAAACCGTGGAAAATCCTACAAAAGAGGGCAAGTCTTCGCCACCTTCTTCAGGATTCTTGTAAATAGTGTAAATCTCCCATACTTTATCGTCTTGATCTATGTATGAACCAGCTTCAATGAATAACAGGACAAATATTTGCATTCTCAGGTGTAATTTCATGGCGTTTGGATCTTTCAAATTCATTTTGTAAATAGAATATGTGCTTCCATCAATGCTATTATGGTATTCCTTCACTTTTTCACCGGGAATCTTGAAATCTTTGTTTTCTGCTTCTATCATTTCAAGCCATTTAGTTTCATCTTTATAGATTGTTTCAGATGGTAAAAACTCCAGTAATTTTTCCTTGATATCCACAACGTCATCCGACAATTTGCTGCTATATTTGACGTTCATCAAAGGATAAAGACTAAAACAGTTAAATGCCAAATCAATTCTCAAGTCCTTGTAACCAAATATCTGCTCAGAATCTCCAAAGATAGGGTAGGTGAATGTTGGCTTGAAAGTAAAGGCTCCTTCAGGTTCAGCTAACGAGATGAATAAGGCGTCATTGGATGAGCTGGCCCATGCTTCAGGTGAGAGATCGTCTACTTGCATTATCAAAGAGTTGCTTAATTAAAACCTCGATAGCAATATTTACGTATAGCAATGGAGTTATTTATGAGTATATAATAGAGTATGCCGTTGATTAGTTGACTGATTAATTAGTCTAGTTAGTCAGTCGGGAGATCGTTTCCAGATTACCGATCGCGTTAGAAGTTGAAAAATAGAGACGCGTCTGTTTTGAATCATTTTAAGCATTTTAGGATTTGATTGTACTAAGCAATTACTAGAAAAGGGCTCATCTTTCAGAGGCATTGACAATGATGCTGATATTGCGTGCTTGGAGCGTGTCCCACTTGTTGGCATTATGGTCAGGCTTAATTTCTATCTGGAGCATGGATTTGGTAGCCAATAACAGCATCTTCTGCGTTGCCTCAGCTGCCAATTTGCGTCTGATACTGTCTGGAATAATTTTGTCAAAAGTTATTTCTTTTAACTCAATACCTAAGCCACTTGGATCTTGAGTTTGACTAGAAGAGAAACTGCTATTTGGTAAGATCTCGTAGTCCAAAGAATCTCCAGAGTCCCTGGATTTCGCTTGTATGTACCTGAAGAATTTCCTGGCTGTTCTGTCGATGTACCTTAGTCTTGAATTATCATATGAGAAGTAAGAAATTGTAGTGGCTGGTGGATGAACAGCATACATATCATCCAGAGAATCCATATGTATATGAGAGCGATTCTTATTTGCACTTTCTAGCGGATCTCTTGGGTAGTCTTCTACTTCATGCTGAATTCTTCTTCTTTTAACTCTAGTCATACGATCGTTGTCTTGACGTGTGGTAGGCCTGGATGAAAGTAAATCTTTGTCAAATGCCAAAGCATTTCTCAGATCTTTTACTTGATCCTCTTCATCATTATCATATTCTTCAGCTTGTTGCCTGTCTTCACTAGCAATGAAGGAAAAATCTCTTGTGCCATTGTTGTTACGGCCCCATGTAATATCCAAAATAGCGTCATTTCCAGTAATTTCATAATTATCCAACATTGCATCAAAATTATTCTCATATCTTGACACACTACTTCTTCTAGAACTAGTAATAGTGGCCCTTCTTGCTTCTTCAATAGAAGTCACACTAGATGATCTAGCACGGGAACTGTTGCCAGTTTGAAACTCACCTCTGTTGGCTGCGTCACGATTATGGAAGTTTAGCAGGTCACTAGACATTGGAAAATCAGAAACAAACGACTTAGCCAGAGCTAATCTGTTAATAGGAGGTTCAAGCGACTGATAATTATAAAACCACTCGTCAAACGGATCTCTTGTAGAAGTAGCGTAGTCTTTCACTAAAGCTGAGTTTCTTGCTTCATTTCTTATTTCAATATAATTCTCTCTAGATTCTTTCAATTCACTGATTCTCATTCTGCTTTCTTCATCCTGTACAAGTTTGAATCTTTTAGTAGTACCATTCAGTCTCTTTATTCTTGTAATAGAAGTAAGTTTACCTTTTGCCTTTATTTGCTCCTGTGGTATGTTATCTTCAAGATCAGCTATTCCCTCGGCACCATCTTCGTAGTTTAAATCAGGTAAAATCTCATCATCATTATGAATAGGTGGGAAATCATTATTATCATTATTATCATTGTGATCCATTTGATTCTGTTCTAGCTCTTGAGCAGCCGTAGCAGTAAGAAGTTCTGCAGTTTTTGTGTCTTCAACCATTACAGCATCTCCATTATCATCAAAGATAAAATCCAGACCTTTGTCGCCAAAAACATTTAGATCCTCATCCAAATTAAACTCGTCGTAGTCATCTTCGTGATTTATCATTGTTATCTCAGCATTTGGATCCTTTTCAATGTCAAGCGGATCAATAGAATAATCTTCAATGATTGAGTTGGTATTAGAAACAGTGGCGTTGATTCCTAAATCAAATCTTTTGATATTTCTAAAGTTTTCTAAACCATTCAGCGGGTTCAATGTAAATCTGACATCAATATCAAAATTAGGATCATCTCTAAGCAAGTAGTTGAATAAATTAGGCCTAAAGTTTTGAAGTTCGTTAGATATAGATTGTCCATTGATTTCTTCAATTCTGGTTTTTGAGGATAGTTGGGATAAACCTCTTTTAAACAACAATTTAGTAGAATTAGCCTCACCTTCATAAAGGAAGTACAAAGTTAGTAAGATGCTAACGTGCTTCACATAATGATAAATCAATTGTTATAAATACGGTAAGAATAGTCAAGTTTTTGCTTGTATACTAAAGTAACACCATAGAGCAAACACGAGGTTTGTCTTAGGGAAAACTTCAATTGTGGATCTTGAAGTGTGTCACACGTTTTGGGGATATTAAATTCTTCAATATCTTTCTTGGTAATCTTAGTGTAACCTGATTTAGAACCCAAAGTAGCCAGCAACCTTCAAAAAACATTAATACATTAAGGTGTATGTTTAGTATGACTTGTACAAAGTTTGGTGTCATTTATGTCGTGTTTCGTGTTTTGTTTAAGGGAAAAATCTGGGGATGGAGAGAGAAAACGTACCATATGGTAGTTATACCCTTATCCTTGCTCTGCAAAGGGTCTTGAAGTAATAATGGCATTACGACTAATTGGTGAATAATTATGAATTGATTGACAAATATCAAAAAGATTAAAGAAGGGGTAGATGGATCGGCTACATAAGTAAAGAATTGGTGAAATTTTACTTTCAAATTACTCCAGGTCATGTCTAAAAGCAATGGACAAAAATTAAAAGTTGTTTTACACATGATAAGTGAATTGAATGAATAGAATACGACAAGTGAACCAAGGTAAGCTAGGTAAATTAAAACAATAGAAGTAAAGCAGTAAAGTAAAAAAAATAGAGTGAAATGAATATATGTAATCAATGTATTATACCGGCAACTGTACCACAAATGGTCAACGTTATAGAGACCAAAAGAATTCCATAGAGCTGAATCTTCTTTACACCTGGTAACTCATTATTAAACACAGACAAGTAGAAAATGACAGGAATAGAGATACAGATTGTAAAACAGATCAGTGATCCCAGGATAGCCATGATTTTACCAAACGATGTAAACACAAGTGTGGATCCAAACAAGATTAAACTCCATACTAGTCTAGAGAATATCCTCTTGAAAGTGACCAAACCCTGAGGATCTTCTTCATGGATAAGTATGGAATCAAAGAAAGTTATCAGTGGTCTTGAAACTAAGGGAAGTTTGGAGATGGGTAACAGTCCCATGAGGACAATGATGATTTTACCCACCCAAGCTGGATACCCTGGAGTCATGAGGATATTTCTTGTGATTTCGTCTTCAACAGCCAATCCAAACATTAAGAATCCCATAACTGCAGTGAATGTATCAATGGCATATGAGAACGTGAACGTTACATCCATACAATGATCATACTTGTGTGGGTGTCTCATATCACGAAATAACTCAGGAAATACGGCATGACCGCCCCAAGGGGCCAAAAACAAACCAGCAGAAAAGAATAGATCAAGTGCTGATTCAGGCCACAGATTGATCTCCATTGGTGACAGCAACGAGCCTGGTTGGGTTTGTTTGACAAAACCGGCAACGAAGATACTCAATACTGTGATTGAAGTACACAATATACCTGCAAAACTGCAAATAGACAGTATATTCAAAGGCAAGAAGTTCAAGAAAAAGGTAATCACACAGACAATGAACTTGAAAGACGAATCTGGAATGTCTTGGAAAATAGTATTAAATGAGTCTGAGAAAAGGATAACCATTGTCAAACTAGCTCCGAATAAATCGGTCGCAAACATACCAAAGATAACGTAACTCAACGATGAGCCAAAGACAAATTTACCAACATCGTTGTATGACATCAAGCCATCGTATCTTTTCAATATTCTTCCCAATAGGACAGCAGAGTATCTTGTAGTCATGGCTGCAAACATTAGACTAATCAACCCAAATACCAAGCCAGATAATCTGAAGCCCAAAGGTAGCGACAGCACTCCAATTCCGATAAGAACATTTATACTATTTAATATCGTCTGGGCAACTGTGGATTTAGACGAGTGGAATGGATTATTTGGTTTCAGGTCATCTGATGGTGTTGATGAATCATTATCGTTGATACTGGAAGAAACTGCGTTATCGTTATCATTATCATTGCTATTATTATTATTTATCAATGGCTGTGTTTCAGGGAATGAGTTTGATCTTTGAGGTGACATGATCAAGCTTGAATGGTTTGAGTCGCCTACAATCATAGGGTATAGGTTCTCCTGGTGTTGATACTGTTGTGTCTGGTTTAAGTTATATGGAGGCGGTGTGTTATTATCGTAAGAGGGGCTCATAGCCACCGGATGCAAGATTGGTGAACCGCTCTGTGACAAGACCATATTTTTAGATCCATGAGATAAGGTGGATCCATTAAGTGAACCGAAATTGGCTGATCTTTTGAAAGAACTAGCAAAATTAGATATGGAGTTGGGACCCCCAACGTCTAAGATAGATGAGCGACGAGACCTGGAGGACATGGTGTTTCCGCTAGTATTTGCATTTGCATTTCCAATTGAGTTTGAGTTTGACAGATGGCGTTGTTGGTTCATGATTATAGGTAAGGGAGGCACATTTGACTTTTGTGATGCTGGTGTAGATGCTCCGTTAGCATTTGAATTTGTTCGGGCTGTCTGGGATAACGAAGAAGAGGACGAGGAGACCACTGAGCCGTGTGGATCCCAAGTTATCACCTGAGAGCTTTCGTCATCACTCATTGTAAAATGTGTATAAACAAGTAGCTGAAAGGAGTATTTGACAAATATTAAATAATAAAATTGGTGTCCTATTAGGTCAAAAAAGCTTTGATTAATATACGTATTGACGTAGAATTTCACCATAAGCTGCACAAAGCACAAGCGCTTGACATCCAATCTGAATTTTCTTTCGCTTGTCTGCAAAGAAAGAGCCGCACAACATCACAAAGAGCTTATTGTCGCCTTGGACCCTACCTTTTGTTATTCCTGTTACTTAATTACTTATAGTTATGTACATGTATGCATTAATTCCACTCGTTCTCCGAGTCAAACTCCAAATACGGAGTCTTGTCCTTGATACGGCCAATCACGGCAAGCGATCCAAACTCCAAGATGGTGAGATCGTCATGCATGGACTCAAAGACGGCCGTGGCATCCTGGCCAGCAAGATTAGCAATAGGTGCCAGTCCCCCCGGATGCTGTGCTAAGAACTTTGAACAGTCAATGACAACGTTCTTAATTACTATCCAGCAGTCTCTTGAAGTGTTATGTTTGGCGACTTCAGTCATGGTGAACTCTGTCTGTGGGACCATGAAGTTCATCACTTCAGAAGGATCAAGTCTAGGATCTCTTGGTTCTGGAAATGGTGGTGGCGGAGACAAATGTGTTTCAATTTGCTTAAGTCTTAATTGAGGTCTTATGAATCTTGGTTTAGAAGCTTGAGAAATAGTTTCAGTGGTGTTTTTGTTTTGAATGTATTGATGGTCATTGCTAAGTTTGCTTAATAGACTCTTGCAAGCATTAACAGCCGCCATTCTACCAAACACAACACAAGACAGTAATGAAGAACCCGTTATTAGGGCATCACCAAATATATCACCCACAGCTTCTCCAGCGGCAAATAAGGGGCCATTGAGACCTTTGATCCTCAGATCATCATTAGTTTGAATACCTCCTAAACTAATGAAAATACCCGGGGAGAACTTCCCTATATATACCCAATTTGAGTCATCCTGGAAATCTTGAAACTTAGTTTGATTGTGAATATTATAAGATTTGAAAATGTTGATTAATTGATTCGATGAGATTTTCAAATAGTTGTGTAGTTTTGATATGGGTATTTTTTGTAGATAACCCATAGTTGTTAGTTCATCGAGTGATTTGAAACCAGATGATTGGTTAATTAGTATCGTGTAAATGTCATTCAAGGGGTATTTATTGATCATCTCGTGAAGAATCTTAACGGAATTTTTGGGATCTTCAATACAAAATCTTTCATTTTGTGAGTTCAGTAATATGGATCCATTGATAATATCCTCGGTAGTTAACAATAGTTTTTGTGAATGTTCACCATTTTTTAATTGATTCAGTAAATGTAATCCAAATGGTCTGAATTGGAATTTGGTAGAGTTAGACAGCTCTCCCAAGTGCTTTCTCACTATTTGATGAGCATCACCTGAGGCTTGTAAACCTCCAACGGTAAACATAGATGGATGTAAGTTATAACCACCAGTGGTTATTATTATGGGACCTACCAACTCTATCTGTTCAGATTTATCTTTTACCTTGCATTTAATCCCCATGATTTCCCCATCTGAACTCTTGATAAAATCTGTCATTTGAGTGTTTAATAAGATTTTAAAATTCTTTGGATTGCTTAAACATAATTCTTCTAAAGCTTGGGCAAGTTTACGAACAAGTACGTGACCAGGTTTACCATGTGCAAAAGTAAGAGTTCTATTAATAGAGTTTCCTGTCATATGAGAATGTGACTGAATGAATTTCAAGTCAAACTTTGAAGTTAACCAATTTATAGCATCTTTGGAATTGTATGCCAAAGTATGTATCTTAGAAATGGAGTCAGAGTCAGAACCCTTGTTTGAAACTTGTTTAATCTTACCGTATTGCAGCATATCTTGTTTAAACAGTTCTGGAGAGTCATGAGGCAACGTAACTGCATTTATCCCCGTTGAAGCTCTTATTGAGTTTCCTCCCAAGTAAGATTGTTTCTCTATTAAGACGATATTTGAACCTTGTTGAATAGCCTGGTGGGCGGCACAAAGACCAGCTAGACCTCCACCCACTATTATGACGGGGTTGGAAACGTCCATACTAGTGGTTAATGCTACTTAACAGAAAAAAGTAGTGAAAAGTACAACCTCATATGAGATAAGATAAGATAAGACGACAGATCAAGATCTCTCTCTATGTATCCATTTAAAATCAGACAATAAAAGATTAGACTATCAATGAAACCCGTGCATTGAAACAGAATCACAACACACATACATGTAGTAGACTGAACACACCCCTACACCGGTCATAACTTTCCTCAAGTGATATAGAATATAAAAAAGCAGATAAGGCTTAGACTAAATGCCGCAGGCTTTTCTATAAAATATCCAAGCAAGCCCTTTGTCTCAAAGAGGAAGCCCTGTTCCCAAAGTAGCTTAATGGCACACCATCATCTGACCATTTAACCAGCATTTATTGGCCTTATGCTGCTTCATGGTTACTATTTAGGCTTAGCCGCTTTACCCAATTTGTTCATCTCCCGTAATTAACATACCTTCTCTTTTTCCGGTCCCACTGCATTTGAGTAGCAACAATACCATCTTAGTGAGCAGGCAATATATAATTCACTCACCTTCTGGCTGCATTCGGTTCCGTTCCAGATCCTCGTCTATTGTGCTTCTAATTGACACTATTGCCTAAAACGTTGAATGAAACAGTCATTTTTATTTTTTAAATTAAAACATTTTCCTAATTTATCATATTGCTTGCAGAATTTTTATACTAATTTTTTTTTTGAAATTCCTTATCTATCTCCCTTAATTAATTTTTTTTCCGTCTTTTGCCTTAATTATTTGCTTTTTGGTAACATTCTTTCCATTCCCAATATAAATACCTTAACTTGCCCTTTAATATTCTTCTTTGTAAGCTTATATAAACTTCTTCTTTCCTCTTTTTCATTTCTCTCTTCCTTATTTTCCGACAAGAATCATATTTTATTTAGTTTCATTCGCTTAAACAACTACAAATAAGTTATTACAAAAATGCAATTCTCTAAAATCATTATCGCTATTGCCGCCTCTGCCGTCACTGTTCAAGCTGGTAACAACTCCACTTCTGCCGTATCTACTTATGAAGGTGCTGCTGCTGTTCCTCAAGCCGGTGCTGCCGGTTTTGCCGTAATTGCTGGTGCCGCTGCTTTATTATTATAAGTTTGCTTGTAATAATATAGATACGATACAACTTTGCTTGCTTGTTCATTAAATTAATCTTGTGACTTAGTTTGTTCCCTTTTTAAATTTTTTTTATTTGCTGTATTTTAATAATCAACTCATTTGTTTTTGATTAATTAATATCAAGTTATAGACCGGTTTTTTTTTTATTGAAAGTCTTAATTCAATTATATTTTTTTTGTATATATATACTGGTTTCAGTAATATTATATTATATGTATTTTTTCATTATTATTTAAATATACTTATTTCTTTTTTTCTTTGGTATAATTAATACTCATTTTAAATTGTAAAAGTACGACAATTTAATTGAAACTTTATAGTAGTTACAATATCATTCATTCTTTTATAGATATTCATGTTTTATATTCTAAAGAGATCTTGCTCAGAGATTTGGTTTTTTTAGAATTTTACTCACAGCAATGAAGTTCTTTTATTTTTTCTAAAAAAATTGGAATTTCATATTATACATTGATTATGACACAAAATTTAATCACCATATAATCACGTGATACACGCTTTTAGAAATAAAATAGCACAGCCTTGATAGACAAAGAGGGGGTAATACACCAGATGCAACATTAAAATAACGCAACATACATTGAGAGTATATATCCTAAACTCCCGTGCATTTATCTTCAGACCAGTTGAAAACCAGTAAAGTCAACTTTATTTCTACTTTTGCTTTTACTCCGGTTGTTTTAGTCGATGATTGTTTTTATCTTCATTTAAGGGTTTACATTATCTCTTTGATCGTATATTCATACATGTATAATATCAAGTAGAAGATACTATAACAAACATTGATACAGGACTTTACAAATGTTTGTTATATACTATTCATAGTAATAATGTATCGATGATCGTAAACTGCAAGATAAAGATTAGACTAGCATAGAATAAAAGTGAAGATCTTATTATTACTATTGTTCCGCATTTTAAAAACAAACAAGCAAGTACAAAAACACACGCCTCTACGTTCAAAGATAGTGTATATACCATAACATGTACAAGAATTATCAATAACATCTTGCAATGTATGCTAAATACTACACTACATTATAATAAATATCACCGTTATTTATTTTCAACCTAGTTTTTTATTTTCAGTCCTGTGATTTTCTAATTAGCGATTCCCTTTCTTGGTACTGCTCAAGGGTCTTGGCAAGTGTTTGTTTTGGACAACATAATGGATATTAGGGATTTATCGCTTTATCATAGGGTTTCAAAGGTTATTTGGGTTAAGATGACTTGTTTTTAATCGTATTTCCACATGATTATCACAACACCCCACAAGAGAGTACAGTTAATACAAGGCAGTTAAGGCAGTGGTTAAAACCCGGTAGGTTTCTTTGCTTCCCGAAATGTCCTTCATTCATAGTTAAAATTTGTATATACTTTTGGGATGTTCAATTGCTGCTTTTTCTTGGTATTTTTTTTTTTATCTATTTCATCAATCCTTTCTTGCAGACACTACCCGTGATTCTTAGCTTTTGTTTGTAAATATGCTCTTTTTTGACATGTATACATGACTATTCCTGACAACTTTTCGTTGTTTCTATATAAACCCAGAATTCCTCCGTATTCTTCATAACAGTAAACAATTTACCCACATTCCACCCCCTTCTTCTTCTCTCTTCATAATTTAATTAATATTCACTCGCTTGATAAAATGTTATTCAAATCTGTCTTATCTACTTTAGCTGTTGCTACCTCAGTCTCTGCTTCCGCTTTCGCCATCCCAGAAGCTTTCCCAGAAGCTTTCCCAGGTGCTTTTGCCTTAGCTGCTGAAGCTGCCAGTTACGAATGTCACTCTTCTTGTGGTTACTTAATCATTGCCGCTAGAAACTGTACTTCTTCTGGTGACTCCGACACTGGTCCATGGGATGAAACTTGTCTCTGTTCTTCCGACTCTGAATTCATTGGTTTAGTTGATGCTTGTTTAGACTGTGGTTGGTGTTTATGGTCCGATTACGGTCAATTCTTAACCTCCCCATTATCCGTTTGTTCTGAACCAACTGAACCAACCGGTACCGAATGTGCTCCAACTTCTACTGTTGCTGCTGCTACTACCACCAGTGAAGCTACCACTGAAGCTGCTGCTACTACCTCTGCTGCTGCTGAAACCACCTCTGCTGCTCCAGTTACTACCGAAGCTGCTACCTCTGAAGATGCTACTGCAGCTACTACCGAAGCTGCTACATCTGAAGCTGCTGCTGCTGCTGCTGCTGAAACCACCGAAGCTGCTACCTCTGAAGATGCTACTGCAGCTACTACCGAAGCTGCTACTTCTGAAGCCGCTGCTGCTGCTGAAACTACCGAAGCTGCTACTTCTGAAGCCGCTGATGCTGCTGAAACCACTGAAGTTGCTACTTCTGAAGCCGCTACTGCTGCTGAAACCACCGCTGATTCTTCCACCACTGCTTCCGTTGACACTTTCACCGGTGCTGCTAACAAGTACGCTTACGGTGCTGGTTCCGTTATGGTTGCCATTGCCGCTTTATTAATCTAATTGTATTAGATTTAATATCAGTCTAGGAATATCCATTTGATATTTCCTATTTTATGTCTACTTTGATATCTATACCGAATTTAACGCTTCAAATAAAATTAACTTTAACGTTGATAATAACGCAATTTTATCTTCGATCTATTTCTTTCTTTAAGAAGTCCTTTTGTAATTGTAATTGTAATAGCTCTTGTAAATTGTATTAGTCTATTCCTTATATATACATGTATTCTCTATCCATTTATGCAAGTCTTGAATATCTTTAAAATCCCCAGTATCAACCTCATAATAATCTACTTGATCAACACCTAGTCTTTTGCTAAATTGATCAACAAAATATTTTCCCACTTGAGGAATATACCCACCTTCTATGGCATCAGTACCAAGCTCTTCCTTGATAGACGTCTGTTTGAAATTGCCTAGTCCACACATGACTATCCTCTTATCATTGACGTATTTCAATTCTAAGTTACAATTGATTGAAACACCATGAGATGTGATCGATCTACGGATGTTCACTCCTAATGAAGAAATCTTCTTCAAAATGCTCATCTCATCACGGCTCTTCACCCACACACCTGTATTCTCTGTAGTTAATGCTTCTAACCCGTATTTGTTCCTTAATAAGCCAACAACACTCTTTTCAATGGTCGATACATAGCATTTGGAGTTTAATTTATGGAAACCTGAAAGGTCAATTACAGGGTATATCACAATCTGACCTGGTCCATGGTACGTTATCTGACCTCCTCTTGATGTCTGGACAAACGGTATATGTGTCATATGCTCATACTCTTGCTTCCTGTCTTCATTGGTGTTCACTTTTTCTCTTTTACCTCCAGTATAGATGGAATCAAATTCAAATGAAAATACCGTGGGATGGAAGCTCGAAGGAACAGTAATATCCGAAAGCTTGTGCTGTAACTTGGGGTTGTTCTTGATAATGGAGTACTTCTTATACTCTAAGTTTTTCGAGATCAAGTTCTCTTGGATTTCATCTCCTAATGCATATGGAGTTATGCCCTTGATGTGAATATGTTTGAATAGTGAAGACGACGGCTGAACTGGATGGAAAGAAGCCGTGCATGCTGGTTCTTCAATGGAAGAGTATGCTCTTTGCCAGTATCTGCCTAGTTTAAAAGGCAATCTCATCCCCTGCATTGCAATCATAATACCCAGTACTGGTATTCTACTGTAAAATGTATTGTTCCAAAGAAAGAAGTCTTATCGTTCAGCGGATTACCTATCTGTAAATATTTCATCTTGTATTTTTTTCACATTTCGCTCTTTTAGTAAATAGGTAAATAAATGTATAGAGGTACGTGATCTTGAAGGCAATTTGATTTCTCCACATTAACTCACCACCTACACCGTTCAGGGCTCCTAGAAAGGATCAAAGAGATTAGAGGAGAGAATAACGAGTGATATGTGCATATAATGACCAAAGTTCTGTTTGTAGCCGAGAAACCGTCCATTGCAAAATCGATTTCTCAGACACTTAGTGGGGGATCTGTCAGATCACGTAGAGGCCCTTCTAAGTTTGTAATGAACTACGACTTCACATACAATTTTCCAACATGGGGTCAGTGTAGTGTCACGGTGTGTTACGTGGCTGGTCACTTGACTAGTTTAGACTTCCCCAAGGAGAATGCTTGGGGCAGATGCATGCCTAAAGATCTCTTTCACGCGTCACTTGAAGAAGTCATCAGTAAGAACGGCAAAGACATCGCCAAGAATATAGCAGATGAGGCAAGAAACGCTCAGTATCTTATGATATGGACAGATTGTGATAGGGAAGGAGAGTACATTGGTTATGAGATCATTCAGCAGGCAAAGAAGTACAATAGATATTTCAATTTAGATACAGCATATAGAGCCAGATTTTCACATCTTGAGAGAAACCATATCCAGAACGCTGCTAGAAACCCAGTAAGATTAGATAAACGTGCCATAGATGCAGTTGCCACAAGAATAGAGCTAGATCTGCGAACGGGTGCAAGTTTTACAAGGTTTTTAACGGAGTTGTACAAGAATAAATTCCCCGCACAATTTGATAGGCAATCATTAGTCTCGTATGGTGGATGTCAGTTCCCCACATTGGGTTTTGTAGTAGATAGACAGCAAAGAATTAACAAATTCAAATCTGAGCCATTTTGGTATTTAGCTTTGGAAGCAAAGAAAGGTAATTATAAAGTTTCATTCAATTGGGAAGGACCAAGACTGTTTGATAGATTGGTGGGGTTATGTTTATATCAAAATTGTATTAATATAGATAAGGAAGAAGCCACCATTGTAGGAGTCTCTCAAGATCCAACTTCCAATTGGGCACCTTTACCACTCACAACTGTGGAATTACAAAAAGACTGTGCTAGATATTTTAAGTTATCCGCAAAACAATCATTGGATGCAGCGGAACACCTGTATAACCAAGGATTTGTCTCATACCCTAGAACAGAAACAGACTCGTTCCCCAAAGCAATGGACTTGAAGGCTTTAATTGCAAAACAAACTGCTTCACCTCAATGGGGTCAATATGCCGATTCACTTCTGAATGAGCCGGGAAAATTTCGACAACCAAGATCGGGTAAGAAAGATGACGAAGCACATCCTCCCATTCACCCAGTATTATTTGCAGATATAGCCAAGGGCAGAGACTTCAATCAGACTCATCAAAAGGTTTATGAATATATAGTTAGGAGATTCTTAGCCTGTTGCTCACAAGATGCAAAGGGTAGTAAGACTGTGGTGAGACTGAAATGGGGTGAAGAGTTCTTTAATACATCTGGTCTCATGGTTACTGAAAGAAATTATCTAGACATATACACATATTATAAATGGGAATCCACCAAGAAACTCCCCGAATTTGAACCGAATCAAAGAGTCAAACTGTCCAAAGCTAAACTAGAGTCAGGTAAGACATCCCCACCAAAACCCATGACAGAAGTGGAATTGTTAGCCTTAATGGATGCCAATGGTATAGGAACCGATGCAACAATGGCTGAGCACATTGAAAAGATTATCAATAGAAAATACGTCATTAGAGAGAAAAAAGGTGAAGGTAGATCATCCGTCAATTATCTTATGCCCACCGAAGTTGCGTATGCTCTAGTTGAGGGTTTTAACTCAATTGGATTTGATAATATTTGTTTGACAAAACCATTTCTCCGGAAAAACTTGGAGGATAAACTCAGAGATATATGCGACGGCAGGTCATCCAAGAATGAAGTACTACATGAGATCAATGACGTCTATCGTGAAGCCTTTGCTTTGAGTAGCTTGAAACAGGATGTGTTGGTCAACGCATACAATAGGATAAGAAACCAAGTGAGAGTATGAATGACATAAGCTAGTAAATTAATGTATATTTACAAAAAGTGTGTAATATATATATATATACCTATCTATATACCCCAAACAAAACGATTAATTCACCCACATAATTCCATAGGTGGAGCACAGTCGGGTATTTTACCCATTGTAAATGAAACAGCTTTGAAAGCATCTAAGAAATCAGCACCCAGCTGACTCACTCTTATTTGTTCTTCATCTATGTCTGCTTGTTTGTATCTTAATGGCTGCACTGGTCCATCGGAATTGACTTCTGCACTTGTTGAAGTACTTGGGGTTGGATTTGTGTCAGTGGTGACTGCGCCAAATGCGTTTGGTTGAGTAGAATTGCTATTAGTCTCCGGTGTTTGGTTTGTAAAAGAACCAAATGCATTGCCTGAAGCTGCCCCTGAAGCAGTTAGTTGGGAATTGAGATATCCAAAAGGTGAGCTACTGCTTTGTTGAGCTTGTGGTTGCGTTTGTGTCTGTGTATGGCCAAAGACATTATTAGAGCCACTACTGGAATTAAGACTTCCAAAAGGTGAGTTAGAAGAAGGCTTCACAGTGCCAAAAGCATTTGTATTTGACGTAGAGCTTGAAAGTGGTTTGTTTGCAGCTGCACCATTTTGGTTTGCAAATGCACCAAATCCAGATTGGCCAAACCCGGATGAACCAAAACTTGATCCTGAGCTTGCACCAAAGGGATTAGGCTTAGCAGAGGAAGATGCACCAAATGGACTTGCAGTGGTAGTAGTATTTGAAGATGCACCAAAAGGGTTAGTAGTAGTTTTACTGGAAGCGCCAAAGGGATTGGAAGTAGTTGCGGAAGATGCGCCAAATGGATTAGATGTGGTAGTAGAGGATGTACCAAATGGATTAGCTGTAGTTGTAGAGGATGCACCAAATGCGTTGGAAGTTGTTGAGCTAGAGCCAAACCCAGATTTACCAAATCCACTGCCACTAGTTGTTGATGAATTACCAAACCCAAATCCCGATTTACCAAACCCACTTCCGCCTCCAGTTGAGGATGATGCACCAAACGGATTCTGTATTGCTGGTGTAGAAGAAGTCATTGAAGAAGCACCTGTATTGGCAAATGCACCTGCCCCCGCTTTAGCAAATGCACCACCACCTTGAACACTTGAAGAACCAAATGGCGAAGAAGTAACAGGTGCAAATGGATTACTGGTGCTTCCAAATGGGCTTCCGCTAGTTTGGGCTCCAAATGGGTTACTATTAGTATTTGAGGACCCAAACGGATTGCTATTCATTGACGAACCAAAAGGGCTGTTGTTGTTGGTTTGAGGAGCGTTGAAATCTATCTGGAATTCAATGAGTGGTTTGGTCATTTGTTTGTCCACACTTAGCTGAGCATATCTTGCAGCTTTAAGACTATTATCCTTTATGAATTTGACACATTTGAGCATGTCTTGCTTCCTTGCTCCTATCTGATGTATGTACTCATTCAATCTGTTTTCGCTTGATAATTGATAGTGCAAGAGTCTTTGTTCTTCAAATGAAAAATCTCTGTCTGGTATAAGGTTAGTTTTAGCAGGATAAGGTAATGAATAACTCGTCAAACAAATCTCATTATTAGAAAATTCGTTCATATCTCTTACCAGCTCCTCGGCCTTTCTTGAAGGAGGTGCATTCACAAACTGTGAAGGGGTTTCAGGAAACGCAATAGTTCCAGTTTCTTGATTATTTCTGCCATTATTGTTATTATTATACCTGTTATTATTATTGTTGTTATTTCCATACCTATTATTGTTGTTGTTGTTGTTATTATACCTGTTGTTGTTGTTATTATCGTCGATATGCAAAAAATTACAGTTTCTACCGTTCTTACAATTTCCTAGTAGAATTCAATTAATTTGAAGAAAGGAGTTAGTAAAACACAAATCTAAAACAGCATTCGTACCTTTTCCAATATAGACATACCATTATCGTAGAACTTACACCTCGTCCTTCCGCTCATCGTTATTTGCCTGTATAAAGAACACTACATCCAGTGTAATGCCTGCATGTTCTGTGTCTGGACAACAACTTCCGTCTGTCTTAAATCGCATCAAACACAAAATCAAAATGTTGGAGTGAAAAACAAATCGACGCGTCGACTGTCTGAGATTTGACACGCTTGTTTACCTGTCCCCAGTGATGCTCTTCATGGATATGCTGGCTAATATGTCACAGTGGGGGAAACAATCAATCTGCACTTTACACTGGCACTCTACAGTTCAATTAAGCTCACAAAGGGTAGTATTGTAATAATGTCTCTGAATGTACAAGACTTGGACTTTGAGGCGTTCAAAGTGAAGCTTTTGAGCGACCATAATGACCTGGAAATGGCAGGACAAGTCCGCTCTGATCTGGCCAAATACCTGATAAACTTTCAATACTACTTCAGTCAGTTGAAGTCTCAGGACTCTGAAGTCATTAGCAAAGACGATTTGACTTACATTGGTGATCAATTGGACTTGTTGCTGGAACATTTTCTTACAACTTTCAATAATGTCTCTCAGATCAATCATTTGTCTCAGGAGATCAACGTTTTAATTGCCAAAAATTACACAAATCTGCTCTCATTGATGCTTCAGACGGCACACGCCAAGTTTAACTTGAAATTGATTGACTTTGTCAATAAGTTTTCCAATCTTATTTGCTCAAATATTAAGAAACTCTCTATGAAATCAAATTGGTATTCTTCAATCAAACATTTGAGTTTGGTCATCTTGCAATTTATATTCAATAAATTTTCAGGATTTTTGAATTCAACCAAGAATGAGCTATTGACTTGTTCATACAAACACTTGATGAAGATTTACGATAACTATAATTCAAGTGTCGAGAATTCCATTTTTAAAGCTAATTACTTCACCGATCTTCTGAAGTTGATTGACATTATTGTCGCAAACGATAATAATTCTCATGCCTTGGACAGCAAGTTATATGGTAGGCTACTGAAAATATCAAAGTATATAACCTCTTCGAAAACCAAGTATTCATCTACTTCATCTTCTGCCTCCCAAAATACTCAATCTTCTAACTCATCGTCTCCTCCGACATCTGCTTCATCTGAACAGTACACATACCCATTATTGAGTATTATTCATTCCAACAATATTCTGGTTGCCTTGTTGAAATCAGACAGGTACTTGGCTTCAATAACTACAAAGAAATCAGTGCACAATTTATCAAATTATCTCACATCATTATCAACTATAATCACAAACAATTTTGTACATGGCTTTAATACCGATTCAAAGAAATTGAGATTGCATTTGTCCAAAAATCTGTCGGACTTACTAGTGTTCAATTTTATTATCTACGGTAGTAATCAAAACGAGGCAAACAAATTACTAACTATGAATCTGGATTTTCTATTGTCAAATTATATTACAAGCCCAAATTTAAGAGTTAGGTCCGGTCTATTGGAAACGATGATTCAATTCTTATCAACGGTCAATATATATTACCAGACAAACAAAATTAAAAGTGGTTCTAAACATGGAGTTACATTTATTTCTTTACAAATCTTCAAAATTTTAGACATCATCAACTACAAGATGTTTGAAATGCGCTCTTTGAATATTGAAATTGAATTAGAAATGGGTTTGTTCAAGGAGAAAGACTTAGAGGAGACAAAACCAGGGTTCATCAACTCAAACAGTAACTTTAATGAAGCAATCACAATTCTAAGCCAATTGGAGATATTGTATTCGTTTTTGATCAAAGAAATTGATTCCGATATTAACAAACTCATTTTACTGGGAAAACTGACCTTGGATTCATCCTCTAACTCAAACAAGCATTCCTACTTCAAGTCTTTGCAAGAATTTGTTCCCAGTGAAAACACTTCTGTTGAAAATCAATGGTTTATCTTGACAAATTTGAAGTTGATACAGATGTTGATTGTTGATTTGGATGAATATGTTTTATCTTATCAAAGTGCTGTCTCAGGAAATGGTTTTGCAGCTGAAGATATCGCTACTCAAATATCTCAAGTATTGTTCACTTTATCAAAACATCAAGATTTCCAAATTAGAATTTTAGCAATTGAGACATTGGTCAAATTACTGAATATCAAACCAGAGTTATGCTTTGAAATATTAAATGAGTCTCTTACCACATTGTTACACAATTTGGATGATATCGATGGCGATAAGCGTGGCGTTTTTGCGTTTAGTGTCAATCATGGCTTGTCCTTTTTGATTTCTTCAATAATGACCAACTGTCCAAAGGATTACATTAGTACAGATTTTACACTCAAAGTATTTTCAACAACAAACTATTTGAAGAAATTTAACTCGACTGTGATTCAGACTAATTTGTTTGGATCGAGCTCAAAATCAAATTCTATTATCTCAAATGTAGACTACGAAAAGCAATTATTAAGTTGGATTTTACTTATGGGTCTGTTCAATTATGCTACCGATGATAATAAAACAACTGGCACAGATGCATACCATCATCATAATGATATGAGTGATCATGACTCTAAAAACAACAATGATTTTTTCTTACTAGGTAATTTGCAATTCATGAACATTTGGAAAGGTTTACTAGCTCACTCGATTCCTTCGAATTTTGTTCAAATCGAAAAACAGAAGAAGTCCGGTTCAGGAAAATTATCATCAACTTCCAGTTCTTCTGGATATGCCAATATTTTGAATTTGGGTGAGTTGATGAAATTAATAGAGATCAAAAACCACTCATTGGTTTGTCTCTTAAGTTACATTACTTATATGACTTCTACTAAATCTTCATCTGTAGTCCAAACCCGTGATTCGTCGGGACAAACAGCTAGTCTTTTAACTCCTGAAATTGCAAGGCAACTGAGTCAAATACTGGGTAAGAGTTTTACATTCATTAACAGTATAAAGTCTCAAGTTTTGGCCTCTGACTATGCCATTCCTCCCGTATTGGCCAACAATATCAAGTTTAATAAACTAAGAATCTATCAAGCTTCTATCAAATTGATGCCATATTTGAATGTTAAGAACGATATTAACTCATCCTTATTGATTGAAATAGTTAATAATTTTAGCGATTTCCAGATGTATAATTATCCATTCAAATCTGATCCTAATTTGAACAAGACCAGCTCTTCGAAGAAGAAGATTGATGAATCACTGGTTTTAGAAGATAAAGATTTGTTTTATTTGAATGACGGTTTGTCATACGGTTTAACAAGTAAAGTTAGTCAGTATAAAATTGAAGAATTGTTGATCAAGTCTACAGGTCTCAAGTCTTCTTTGGCTAGCAACGCATCTTCCAACGAAAATAGCAATATTGACCAAATTGCCTCCTCTCATAATTCCGCCTCACTTTCTGTGGAAAGTCCATACATTAAAAGCACATTGGTCCCTGTTACTGTATTTGATGAAACTTTTGAGTCAATGATCGATCAACCTATTCAACATTCATTTTTCAATGACTATTTGATTACTCTTTATAATGGTAATAACAACGTTGGATATACGGATTCTTATCAATATGCGGTCAACAAAGATACAATGTTGATTGATATCTCTATTGAATTGTTTGCTATCTCTTTCCCTCACTTGACCTTAAAGATTCAACAATCTATTATTGAAACTATGAGATCTTCCATTTTAGCTAAACTAGGTGAAGTTCCTTCTTTGCTATCCATTTCTAAAGAGATTGAAAACTATGGTGAGTCAAGTAGCTCTAAAAAGTATAAAGGTGACTTCTTTAGAAAAAAGGCCCTGACAATTAACTGTATTGTTGCATTCCACAGTTTACTGAATTACATGAATAACCATAACCAAAAGAATGGAAACAATATGAAACACACTCATCTCAGATTACCAAAAGTGGTGGGGTCCTGGATTATAGAAACCATCAAATCCTCAAATATATCTAATTCCTTTTTAACTTCATTGAATGCGGAGTCTATTGGTTTATGTGCTTCTTTAATTGAAGAAGAGCACAAGGAAGAAGTTCTTTCGGTTCAAATGACATCCACCATCAAGTCAATCATTGATAATACCAATCCTTTATCACGTTCATTTAGCCTTCAATCTTTAGCCCACATAGATGCCGCATCAAACTTAACCAATTCAGCTCAATTTTTGAACATTTTGTTCTCCTTGATTGTGGATCCTCATCCGATTGTTCATATTGCTGCACTTGACTCTTTGACGGCACTTTTGCTGCGTAAGTCTCAAATGGAGCTTAATGAATCTTTATTATACAAAATCATCAAGTCCCTAGAGAATATTTGGCTGAATGATGATTTTGGTATCAAATCTCCCATTACCCTTGCTTCCAATATGAACTTTGATACTGGTAATAATTCTGTTGTTGGTATTGCTAGATTGATGAGAGTAATCTTAAATAATTTAGGACCTGCAATTGTCACTCTTGATGAAGATATTAAACAGAGTTTCAAAAACTTGCTTTACTCTCTTGTCTCTACTACCACTGGTGATTTTGAACTTGTTTCTAGAGAACTGATTAAGGCAATGGATGTTGTTGTTCTGTTTGATAAATCATTTTTCTCCGTTTACGATTATTCCAGATTCATGAAGTTTACATTACTCAATAACTTCAAAGTAGGTGTGGATAGTGGCTGTATAACTGAGTTCCCATTTGCCAAAGAAGATAATGATACATCATCTGAAATGTTTCCAATTTCTACAAGCTTTAGGAATTTACAATATTCAATTAATTCTCTGTTACAATTAATGCGTTTAAATTCAAACGGTAAAGACGTCATCACAGCAGATGTTGAAAAATTGATTTGGATTGCTTTAGACATTAACCCTCATAAAGATAGTTGTGAAACGATTTTGATGTATTTATTGGAGCTCACCTTCACCTCTTCCACTACTTCAATTGAGGAGAAATGTCAATGGTTTGATAAGTTAGTCGATTTGTTCAACGTTTCCAAGAACGTCCTTCATAAAGAGCTATTTGACATTTTAGAAATAAGAATTGATAACGGTGGTAAGTTCTTCGGTAAGCAATACCCTCAAATTGGAAATAGCAATACTTCCAACCAACAAGGTTCACAGACTGCCGTAATGTCTTCTGTTACTTCACAGCCTTCCAATAGAGAACCAGTAAGCTCGGATGAAGAAGATGGCGAAGGTGAAACCTTTAATGCTGCAGGAAATGAAGATGAAGGACAGCAAAACAGAGGTGCTGAAGGTTTTAGTGAAGGTCGTTTACCTCGTTCTAATGACACCATTGGTGGTAAAAGCGGAGCCGAAGAGTTTGTTAAATTGATGGTTTTAGAAAATGAGCCTGTTTCTTGGAAGTTCAAGGTATTTACTATTGAATTATTACTTGTGTACTTGAATTTCTCTCGCTCTGATAGCAGAGTTCATTCATACTTGACAAAGAAAATTCCTGAAATTATCAGATTGACTTTGCTTTGTTCCACCTCAAGTATTGCTTCGTTAAGATTGAAGTCTCTTGAATTACTAGAATCAATCTTAGGCATTTTCAGTGAAACAAAGGATCCATTATATCCAGATAGTTACCTACTGGAACAACAACAAGCGCAAATAATAACTGCGATTATCCCAGCTTTCAGTAAAGAATCTAACTTAGAATTAGCAAACAGAGCAATTGTGCTAGCATCCGCTATTGCAGGTAGTCATATTACAAGCGTGACCAGAATGACGAGAATAACTAGAATTTTGTCAACAACACTTGAGGACTTCGCATCTGTTAGATCAGAACAAAGCGAGAGTATTTCTTCTGCAATTAAGGCTGATGATGATGAACCTTCAGATAACGTGTCTTCTAGTTCAATCACAGTATTGAAGATTGGTGAACTCCCTGTGCTAACATTGAAGTCCCAAAATAGAATTCAATTGTCGGTGTTACATGCATGGGCAAAATTGGTAGTCAAAGAAGTTGACCCAGATGGTGAATTGCACCAGCTCATCATAAAGTATATTGATATATTGATTCCCTTATGGTTGTATGTTCTACGTGATTTTGCAATGATCAAATATGGCGGCTCTTTCATGAGTGGAAATGGTAACCAATTGGAAATGGGTCGCTATGAAGAGGCTTGGCTAGAAATTGTTGAAGCTATTAGTATTTCCATTGAAAGAGATTACGTCAAGTTGGACAACTTATTAAGAAATGACAAGGACAACTTTTTCTTTGTCTTGTTTGGTCAATGTATGGAGACTTTGATAAAAGCATCGTCTAAGTCACGTTTAGTTGATCTTGAAGTTGAAAAGACTATTTTGACCGTTTTGAAGAGAATTTTATCCTTGGATCTCTCGTCGTCGATGTTATTCAGAGATAGCATATTTGTGGAGTTTATCGATTTGATGGATAGACTGGTAATGGTATCCGATGCTTCAATTAAGACCAAAGTGATGGAATTATCATCTGTTGTGTTCAAGAATTACTTTTTACATTCAGCTGCAAATAAAACTGAAGAAGAATCTCATTCTGATTTTGATAAATTATTCGAACTTTTGAGAATCAATATGCTGATTGTCAATCAGATCCTTCCATTTATAAGAGATGGCGAAATCAACGTCGACAAAGTGGCAGCTATCCACGGCCCACAATTATCGTTGTTGAAAAAATGTTATGATTCAATGTTTGATATGATTGGAAATCTACCCGGCGTCATTAAAAGTGATTTCTTTGCATGCTGTCTATATCAATTTACCATGATTTACCAATTAGGAAATGGTGATGTGATCTCTGTGTTACTGCCAACATTGAAAAAGATTTTGACATACTTCACTACCGCAGATAAAGGATCCAAGTTAATAAATGACTTTTACAACACCATCATGCAATATGTCAAGAATGCCAAAAGTCACAAAGATTCGTTATTGACCATTTATGTTATTATCACTACTTGTAATGAATCTTTGATACTTTCTGATGAAGAGTGCGATTATGTTGCAGGCGGTATCATAGATGGTTTGATTTCCAAAGAAAATTTGCTGACTATTGCTATTCAAACAATCAAAAGTTTAATGGGATCAGTATCTGGCGAAGGAACATCATCAACTATTATTCAGAAACTGCTACCTAAATTGATCAAATTACTTACGAACTCGTTACATAGACTTAATGGGGATGATCTGGAAGATCAAGATTATTATTTGGACGAACCAAGATTAATCTTGGAAATGTTTGTGTTATTCACTAAATCATTGACGGATGACGAACAAATTTTACAATCTCTGAACATTACAATCCCAATTTTATGTTGGTTCGATGCCACTATGAATGATTTAGACGCTACTGATTTGAAGCCTCGTGAATATGTCCATAGTAAGCTGGTTGAATTGATCACATTCAAGCATGAAATTTTCAAGAATTTAATTGCTTCCGTGTCTGACTCTCAAAGAACAAATATTGAGTCTTTAGTCAAGTTTGATCTCAATAGTGCAACTAGTACCTTAGATGTGGGAGGTGACTCCATTGGAGAAGGTCATATTCAATTAAAGATGTTTGGTTGAGTAAAAGGGAATTCACAGAAAAAAGGCAAGACTTAAAACTATATAAAATAAAATAAAAAGATATAAAGAAATACGTACAAATATAAATATGAGCACAACTATGAGATGATCATTATTAAAGTAAATTGAATCAGTCTTTTTGTGCTAAACAGAATTGATTGTATTCCACTTTCGAATCAAGTATTTCCACAAACTTGTTGATTCCTCTATGTGAAATAGCCACTGCAGTATGTAATCCTTTTACAGCTTGCTCTATACGAGGCTGTGGTATCTTTCCTCTGACAACTAATGGAAGCTTATGGATTGTAGATCTAAATATATCCTCCAACTTCTCACCATTAATGTATGAAGTGAGCCAATCTGCATCTAAAGATTGTAGAATCTGTGTTGGGACATACAAAATCTTGGAGAGGCCATGCGATCTTGAACTGTCAATAAACTTATCACATTTGACTAGACCCCATCCCTTTTCAATAGCAATGGTTCCCTTATCGGAGGTCTTGAACATTTCAACTTCGCCCATACTTTTGTCAACTGGGATATCCAAATCAAGATAGTAATCACACTGATCAAAGTTCACTACCAAGTCTGGATTATATTGGTTCTTGTTATTGAAGTGAGTTGGAACAAAGGAAATAGATTCAGATAAACCATTAAACGTCTTGTTTTCAGGTTCTGGAAAATCACCTGGCAACATTCCTCTGAATCCATTTTCTACAAACTGCATTCTTTGGTTATCGTGAAGGAAAAAGGAAGAAGGATAGTGATACCATTCTCTTCCCATACACACTATTTCTTGAGATTTGGATGCATCATGAGGCAAGCTTTGGAAGATAGTCAAGGGAGAAGAATAATTCTCAATTAATGACAATATACGACCAGTAGAGATCAAAATGGCAGTAGCAAATACGGCAGCTTTAGACGAGTAGTGGTATACTTTGGCTAAAAGTCTATTTGTTCCAAAAATTCTAGTTATTGTGTAAGCACCTAATGATGCGCTAAGTGCTATCAAATGATAGATAGGGTATAAGAATCTTTCTTCCTTATGTTGTTGAGTGAAAAAGATACCACACCAGATCAGTGCAGGAAGGAAAATCACATGCCAGTCAATGAATGAAAGTTTAAAAGACATAGAATATGCCATTAGAGGTGAGATGACAATTCCAACTAAGGACAAAGGAATCATGACATTGAAATTCAAGAGTAAATTGTAAATGTAGTAGGATAACGGTTCAGTTCCAAAAATATCTGGACCTGAGTCGGCAGAAGCATTCAGGACGTTATAGGCAACAATGTTGTAAGGAATAAAACTTGATAACTTGTAAAAATACCAGTCTATTTGAATCGACATAATTGCCGTGAATCCAAGGGAAGTCAATCCGGCTACTCCATATAACAACAAATCTGTGATTTCCCAACAAGCAATCTTCTCACATGAGCAGTAGAATACAAATGGAACGTACAAGATAAGAGTAAATGGCCAGCCTAAAACTCCACCAAGACCAAGCAATACCATCGTCCATGCAAAAGAAGCTCTTTTTGCAATGACCAAAGCATCTTTGATTGCAGTCAACTTTCCATAATTTTTATCAAGCTTTCCTTTCTCGCCTGAAATCAATTTAATAGCGCTGATAGTCTTTTGGTGTAGTCTGTTGTATTTGATATATTTTACTATTTCAGCAGTAGAATAGAAATTCAACATAAGACAAAAGCTGCTAGGTAACAAACTGATTGAAGCATGTGACATTCCCGGGTTGAAAATTTCAAATAAAAGAAACCAATTTGCAACTCCAGGAGATAATCTGTTCAAAGCAGCAGCGAGACTGATCTCTCCACCGGTCATGAAAACAGCATTCACAATTCTGATAAGATAAAAATAATAGTAATAAGGAATATCGATGTTTATATGGGCTTGTAAAAATTGGAAAGGATATTTAAACACGCTGAATGGAGCAATGAAAGCCCATGATCTGATAGCATATTCTGGAGAGTACTCCCAGGTCTGTTTACCAAAATACCTTATAAAGAAATTCAGTGGGTCCCAGTAATTGTAAACTAATCAAAAAAAAAAAGAAAAAAAAAGTTAGTGCCTAATGACAATCAGGAATTTGAAGCTATTAACAACTAAAATTTCGACATACCTTCGTCACAATCGGATATGATCCCTTTGATGGCACAAAAGAGTCGCACGGCCACCAGGAGAAGTACTGGAAGATTACTGAGTTTTGATCTGAGCATTGTGCCTATTATCGTACGTCGAATTCAGCAGCCAAGTGTACAGTAGAACAAAAGTATCCCAGTAGATCCTTCAAAAGTATAACTTCAAAGAAATATATGGCTCTTATAAGATATGTCAAGAGAAACAATGCTATATATGTCACCTTCTCTTCTATTTTCATTTCAGCTTGGGGTTTCCCTTCTGGCTGTGAATCTGACGAGCGGCTCGCCTTGAAATTTATTTTCACTTTCTAACTGGCTGATTAGGTCTAGTGAGTCACTATATGGTGCTGTTCTTGCCCTCTTTTGCTGTTTTATCTTGCCTTTAAAAGTGTCTGATATAGTAGCAGGGTTTTGATATTAGATAAACAACGATGGATAAGTTTGCTGTGCTTGTGGATTGGCTTAAGGGCGATTCGAAGAAAGGTTTGGCCTGCGCAGGGCTGTCACCCAAGCTAGACGTTATTGATGACCCCACAATGGGTAGATGTATCATTGCCACGGCACCTATTGGAGAGTCAGAGCAGATTGTGACAATACCGCACAGTTATATGATGAATTATGTCACTGTGCTACTGCACTTGCAGAAATGGAACCGCCAGATCGACGTTGAAGATCTACGATTCGGTCACATTTATATTCCCGAGTACAAGTCTGAAGATGACGACCAGTTTAGCAAAATCTACAGAAATCTGGATCCCAAAGCATTGATGCAACTGAATTCTTTTCAGTTGATCAGCTTTTATCTTGTAATGGAGAGAAACAGAGATGAGAAATCATTTTGGAAGCCATTTCTTGATGTTCAACCACTGACTGAAGAACTGTCAGGTATGCCCTTCACTTGGATAGTTCATGGTGATAACCAGGAAAATTTAGAGATTTTTGAAATGCTGCCTGATGATATCAAGAAACACGCCAATGGTCAATTGAAGAAATTTGAAGAGGATTATGCTTTTGTTATCAAGTTGATTTCTGGTCTTTGTGCAAGTCCTGAATCAGTTATACCGAAGGATTTGTTTCTGTGGGCCTGGATTTCCTGTAATTCTAGATGTCTGTATATGAATTTACCAAAGAAATTGAACAAGACTATAGAAGATAACTTTACACTTGTGCCGTATGTTGATTTCCTCAATCATCAAATCGATGATCATTGTGGTATTGAGATTTCTTCTCAAAAAGGTTTCCAAGTCAATACCAATCAATCATCATATTCCAAAGGAGACCAACTTTATTTCAGTTATGGTGCTCATGATGACAATTTCTTGCTATGTGAATATGGTTTCATGTTTCAACCAGGTTTTAATTTCTGGAATTATATAGATATTTCAAGCTATGTGACTAAATTGATGAAACCTGTTCACGTCAAATTTCTCAAAAGTATGGATTACTACGGAGATTACACATTAACAAAGGAAAGTTTATCATTCAGAACCACCATTGCTATGGCCACTATTCAAGAACCCGAGAGCAATTTCACAGTGGATGGAATGGATGGGTTTCAATGTAGCTCAAATTTGCAAAGTTTAATGGATGGTGTCAACGAAGGTATGAGCTATAAGAGAGGAACTGATCTGTTAATCAAGAAGATCTTGGGAAAAATTCAGTCTAATAGTGAAAATATTATAAACATTATAGACAACCTTGATGCTGAAAATAATCCCAAGTATAATATAGTGAAAAGCTCACATTTGAATATATTAGATATATCCAAAGTATATATATAGGTTACATACAGTCATTTAAAGTTAATTGAGTGGATTGAAAAAAAAAAGTAAATAAGTTTTATGTACATGAGTGAAGTTGAATAATGTATATAAATAATTCTATGAACAAGAATGGAGCAAATCAGCAATTTTGAAAAAAACAAAATGCCTATATATATAACAGTACAGTATAAAAATGATAAGTTTTCGTGATAGTAATCGTGATAGTAATAGTAATAGTAATTAAATGTGATGCGTGATCGATATCGCCACCAATGGCTTATATCTTCCAGTTAGTGATTAATAAATTAAATTATTCCCATGAATTTCCTCTGTTGTTTCCGTAACTTCTGTTATTGTTACGTGATGATCTTGAACCATCAAATCTGTCGGATCTAGAATTGTTTCTATTACCGCCATAGTTATTGTTTCTGCTATTGTTTCTATCATTACTGTAGCTTCTGTTATTGTTTCTGTCGTTAAACCCTCTGTTGTTGTTTCTGTTACCTCTAAAGTTGGATCCATTTCTTGAAGATTGTCTGTTAAACTCTCTGTTTTCTGGTTGACCTTCAATATTGAAGTATTGTCTAGATTCACGGGTGTTAATACCTAAATTGGTTGCTTGTCTAGCACCTAATCTTGGTAATTCTTCAACACCAGTAAGACCTTGGTAAAATTCAGAAGCTTCTCTGACTAATTCTAATTTATCAAATCTAGAATTGTTCTTAGTGGAACCAATAATAGAACCTAAAACATTCATAACTAAACTTTCAGCTTCATAAGGTTCCAAAACTGATTGCAAAAACTTTCTAGTTTCTTCCCTTGGAGTATAATCAGTGACTCTAGTAAAAGTGTTACCTTGTTGTTCCAATGGATGTAAAATAGGTAATTCAGATTGAGTAAGGAATAAATGAGCAGAACCACTACTACCAGCTCTACCGGTTCTACCAATTCTATGAGTATAACTTTCAAGTTCTCTAGTCATTCCAACTTGTAAAACGTCAGTAACACCTGGGAAATCCATACCTCTAGCAGCAACGTTGGAAGCAATCAAGACACCAGAGTTAGTTTCACGGAATTGTTGTTGAACCTTGGCACGTCTAGCCATGGAAAGCTTACCGTGTAATTGATATAATCTAGTTCTGGTGTTGTGTTCTTTCAAGAATCTGTGGACAATTCTATCAAAGTTGTCAACTGCAGCAACAGTTTCAAAGAAAATAATAGCCTTGAAGTTTTTATTGTTAGCATTGTCTAAAATAAGTTCAAGACAAGCAGCATAACTATCAATAATAGAGGAAGTTTCGACAACTCTTTGAGCAATAGAATCCTTAGCTTTCTGTTCAGTTGGAACAACATCAATATAAGGAAGTTTGGCATTCATGATTCTCTCACCAAAATCAAACACTCTACGTGAGACAGTAGCTGAGAACATCATGATTTTAATCTTTTCGTCTTCTTTGGTCTTTAAAGATTGGCAAGTTTCAATAATGTTAGCAATATCTTCTTCAAAGTTTTGAGTTAATAATTCATCTGCTTCATCAATAATGATATATTTAACATCCTTAGCAGAAGCTCTGACAAGATCATAGTTGTTCAAAAGATCGTTCATTCTACCTGGAGTACAAACGGCAATTTGGGACTTGTGAGGACCTCTAAAATTTTGTAATTGAGAACGAATAGGAGATTGACCAATTAAAAGGGAAATAGGAGGACTTCTGGATTTTCTTGAAGTTCTTGACCAAATCTTATCCAATGATCCTTTAGTTTGAATAGCCAAGTCACGAGTTGGAGAAATAATGATGGAATGGATGGATTTTTTAGCATCTGCAGACTTGTTATCTAAGATGTCATGTAAAATAGGGATACCAAAGGCAAAGGTTTTACCTGTACCTGTATGAGCTCTAACAACAATACCTGATTCACTCTTAAGGAAAGCGTCAATGGAAGCATGTTGAACAGGTGTTAAAGTGTCACCAACTTGCTCCAAGAAATGAGATTTCAATTCTGGATGCAAGTCACTATCCTTGATGCGAATAGAAGGTACTAAAGATTTAGTAGGAGCTTCATCATTTTGTTGGTTAAACCTGACACAAGAAGTGGAGATAAAACGGGATCTATTTGCAAGAGCAAGAGCTAAAGCAGTCTTTGTACCAAGGGCAGAGGCGGAGGACACTACTTTGGTTCTGGCAATACCGGCTGCACACTGGAAAATCATCTTATTTACCTGTGTGTTAGTTAGTTTGGTTCTGGCTGGTGCTGCTTGTGGAAGACATCCGTTAGATGCATCAAGTTGCAGTTGTAATTTATTTTTATGTTATGCTCTATTTTAATAATACTATTATTTTTTGAAAATTTTCAGCCTTTCCTCTTTGGGTCGATTGTATAGCTGACTTCCTCATCGGGTAGTTTAAAATTTTACCTTCCTAATGAGGAAATTTATTTTCTATCGAAAAGTTTACTAGGTCTACTACTAAGACTAGTGTTATTACTGCTATTCCTTGTGCAAATTTCGATATTAACTGTCATATTTCTCCACTGCTTTGGAATTAGAATTATTGTAGCATTCCGCTGCTGGTATCTGACTTGAAAATATACAAAAAAAAAAAGAGAAAGCATGACCTCCAAGCTAGTGTCCGTAGCAGCAACTACGGCTACTAAGGCGGCTTCAGCTGCTCAGAGGAGTGTTAGCTCCAATGCCACCCCATTCGAACGCAAGCTTCAAGGTATCCGGATACTAGAGTCGGGTCTTTCAGATCCAACCACCCGATTTATAACGTCACAGCTTTCAAGAAACCCAAAGTTTCGTCCCACCATGCTCTTTGAGTCCACTGAACTGAGAGACAAGTTCATAGCCCTCAATTCAAGAATACCGTACACAAACGAAGTGTCAAAGAGAAACCCTTGGAAGAGATATAGTCCGGCCATTGCATCTTCTGAACTCCCGAAATCTGGATCAAGCATATTCTTCAAAGACATTATACATCCCCTTCAAAGTCATTCCCAACTATCGAGATTTCTCCCATTTGGAAGTATAAACAAAGATTCAAACATAATATCAATCAACCCACCTTATGGTCTCCTTGAGTCCTTCATCCCTACAAAATATCAGGATAAGCTTGTAAGACCAAACTTTTTTGAAGTCCACTCCAATCATGGCGTGGAAAATGCATATGGGTTTGAAGTTGTACAAAAGAAAGAAGGTTCAATGACCTTATCAAAGACCGCAGCTCTAGATCAACTGAAGCTAGGTAAGGGTTTGAAACATGAAAAAGCGGACTTCCCACTTAGCTTTGAAGCCATGTTGGACTCCCCGATCTTGGAAGCTAGACTACTGCCTTATAAGGACATTTTCTTCTACAAGCTGGAGAAATTCATAATGGACTCCACAACAGGTATCATAATAGGCTTGTTCGATTCCTCAACTTTGGAGGTAGCAAACTCAAAGAAGGCATCTCTTATGATATCACAGCTTTTGAGTGAGGCACTGAACATTTTAAAGCGTGATGAGCTTCTAAGTACCGTGTTGAAGCTAGATCCAAGATTTGAAGATTCATTGAAATACGACAGATTGCTTATTAGAATCAAGTCTAATCTCCAGACACCAATGTACAGCGGGAAATCCATGGAGGAGGTCAGACATTTGGGTCTTTACTGTGCCAACTATCTTCTTAGAGTTGCTTCCAATGGTAATATCAAAGCACCTTTGTACAATATGGTGCACTCCATGCTTGTATTTAAAACTATGAAAACCCCTCCTATCACCCTTACCTGAACAGGCAAAAATGATAAAGAAACAACATAAAAAGCGGCAAAATGATCAATAATTTGCTCATAGATACATACCCGAACAACTGAATAGCATATATATAAAGTAATGAACGACTGTAAATAGCGTAATGAATCAGTAATAATCAATAAAAATTAGTAAAAGTAATGTCAAATTAGGTCCAAATGAATCAAAACAGACAACGTTTACCGCGCCTCGAAATCGAGATCAATTTTCATCTTCACCTTTCACAAGATTTCTGCTTGTGACCAACACAACTGCTGTCTTCTTCTGTATAACACCCACTATTCAACGGCAATACAACTTCAAGACCCTCTGATAGAGCCATAGTGCTGTCAAATAAACCATAACCCTTGTCTCTATACGTGGCCCCGCTCTTCTAGCCAGTCTCTTTCCGTCCTTCCTGTCCCTTTCCGTTCCTTTCTTCCTTCCCCCTTCTGGCCACTTGACTTCCTTTTCCTTGCCCCCCGGCAATTTCGTATATACATAAACAGAGTAGACTATAATGGATTACATAGATCTTCCCGAAGACGAGGACGGTCACGGATTGGTTAATCAAATAGCCGACTATAAGGCAGACACTAATCCCGAAACCGCATCAAATGGTCAGTATAATCAAATGACCCAAGAAAATCACACGAACCATATAAACCAAGCAAACCAATTTAGCCAGATGAACCAGATGAATCAAAACCCAGTATATAATCTGAAATGGCCTGAAAATAGCTATAATTTGAACGGTCTGCACCCTAGCTATAACCATGATGGTACCGCCAATATCAATACCAACATGAATAGTTATTTGAACGAAATGCAAAACACAAACTCAGCATATAATTCTAATACGAATCCCAGCTCTAATGATCAAAATTTATACTCAAACCAAATAAATCACAGCAACTTTTATTTATCAGAGCAGACATATGATCAATCATCGAAGAATTATGATATTCCGGGCTCTAATAATCAACAAATAAATCCTCAATATAATTTTATGGGTTCTTCAGAGTACATTAATAATAACAATGATCATAACAACAGTAATAATTACCAAAATCAAAGCTATGAATCTAATCAGGTGCCACAAGATCCAGGATTTATATCCAATGGCAACAAAAATAACCAATATCAATATCAATCTGAGTTCAAAGTACAAAATAATGATCACATAAATAGCTCCAATTCTTTCAATACTTTGAATACTACAAATCCTAGTCAAGATCATAGCTACTCAACTCCTGTTCAAAGTCCACCCATCCCAACATCAGCTTCCACAAATACGGTTGCAGGTTCTGATAACTACAATTATAACAATAATAACACCACAACTAATAACACAGTTCAAGTTAACAATTCCAACCCATATGCTCGTGTAGATAATACTGCCAAAAGCGTTAGGAAGCCTACTGATTTATTTCCAGTTCATTCCATTCCATCCAAATACTGGTCTTTCATACCGCCAAATAAGCTGAGTGGTTATGCTACCAGTACCAAGGTAACCAGAACTCATATTCCCAAATCCGATAATTTCAAATACGACAGAAATTTATTAACCTGTAAGATAAACAATGTCCCTGTTTCTTGGGACTATGAAAATGGATATACTAATGCAACTGCTTTGTTCAATGCTACTAATAGTCGTTTTGACGGACTGTTAAATATTATTCGCCAGCATAAAGCCGTTGCCGATGTCACTAGAATCGACAAATCAGACCTCAGTTATTGGCTTCCAATGGATGTATTGGTTCTGTTTGTCGTTAATATGAAAAATGATATATTTGCATTAATCCCAATATTTGGATTCAGAAAAGCATTGGTAAAGATTCTAGAAGAATTCAACGTTTTTATCAGTGCCGAAGATGAGTATGTATCAATTATCCCATCTGCTCCTACTTCGGCCCCAGCTCGAGCTTCTCCTTCTGTTTCTACTCCTATACCGGTCAAAGATAGTTTCATAGGTGTCATGTCTATGGAAAAGCCTGGAAGTTCATCTAACGCTCCTTTTAGGACTGCTCCTGTGTTGCCTTTTGTATCGGAAGAAGAGTCAATGATTAAAAAGCTTACCAATGGTCTTAACAAAATATTTGGAGAATCATTCGATATGTCAAAGAACCACACTGCAGAGCTGGGTCTACTCATATATAATATGTTAATTCAAGGAAAATTGAATTCGCAATTACAGCCAATGTTTTTGGAAACTTTGCTGAAATACTTCCCAGAAAATAGCTATGGAAAGGAACCAGATTATAGAATAATTGCACTCAAGAAAATTACTGAAATATCTGCTAGCTCTATATGGTCCAAGGCTGGTAGAAAAGGTAAGACTTTTGCAAGAATATCGAAATGGATAAGATTTGATTACAAACATGAAAATATCAAGGCACTAACGGAAATTATCCGTGTTGTTAAACTGGCCGATCTTTCGGATGATATTTTAGGTAAAGATACATTTCAGTTACATAAACCTTTGAAATTTGTCAACAAAATGAAAAACACAGAGATAAGGAAGCTATGCAGTGGGATCCTGAAGCTAGATCAACCTGCTACTCCGGCCGTGGCTAAAGTTTCAAGTACTCCTGCCTCTTCTAATTCTGCTACTGCTAAAACACCATTGCCAAAAACGATAAATTCAATTGCTAGTAACAATGATACCACTACAACTAGTTCTGCGAGTAAGGCTAGTCAACCAAAGGCCAATCTTGCAGGAAGCAGCGTTAAGAAGCCTATCAGTTTGAATTCTGAGTCAAGCGTTAATAAGCTAGGCAGTAGTACTGGTACTACAAACAAGAGACCTATTTCTTCACTTACTTCAGGCTCTACCACTTCTGCGTCTACCCCTGTGCCAAATAAAAAGCCGAATATCTATGTCGTCTCTGCTAAAAAATCAGCTTCAGCTGACGACAAAAAGGAAAACTCAAATAAGTTGATTATTAAAGACTCGAACGCTGACGATTCCTCAAAACCGGAAAAAAAGACTTGGAGTTTCTCTGATTATTTGAAAAGAGATAATACCCGTGTTTCTTCTAACACTAGTAGCTCTACCACTACTACTTCCAACGCCACTTCAACATCGGAGAAGAGCCAAAGCTCTGACACGAGCAACTCAGTCGCTCATCTCAAACAAGCATACCAAGTCCCTAAAGATGGTATCTTGAGAAGAAGATACCAAGATAGTAGACTGGCTAACCACTTTGATAGTTATCAAGTCAAAGCACCAAGAACCATTACTGACAGGAATGGGCTTGCTGTGAAGAGATCTGTTAGATGGGCTGAAGAAGTTCTGAGGGAATATGACGAAAAAGAGTTCCGCAGTAATTCAGTTACTAATTCTACACCTGGCTTGAGCTCCCCTGAACGTTTCAGTGCTCATAAAACGGAGATTGGTGAAGGTTCCGCCTTGGCCCATCGTCAAGTGCCAGATTCACCAGAATTAAATCCAGATGACGATGAAGATGACGATGACGATGCAAATTACTCCCCTACTTTATAGTTAAATAAGCACGATCGATTAGTCTGGCTCTTGTGATGTAAGATTTGATCTCTTGAACTATATTTCCTGCTACGAATGACTTTTGAAATTTTTGAGTTTCATACAAATTTTATTGTCTTATATATATTAATAAATACTTATTTATGTACAAATACATCTAAAAACGAATATTATGCAAAACATGTAATCAAAAAGAGATTGTCCTACCATTGGACGTTAGAGTTCTTTCTTTCTTCTTTGACGCTACCGTTATTTGCATTAGAATTCAAATTGAATCCAAAATTGATTTGATTCTGATATTGATGATAGGGATTTGGATGGGAGTTGGGTGTAGTGTTAGAGCCTGCAGTATGCAGTTGTGTACTAGACTGTAACTGTTGATTTGGAGTCTGGTTTTGAGCCTGGTTGAACCAGTCTACGTTTGAAGGCATCATGTTGTTCATGTTCAAGCCTATGTTACCCATATTCATATAGTTATTGTTCATGTTCATCTTGTTTGTATTGTTCATATTGGTTGTGTTTGAAATTCCGTTCATAAAAGAGTTAGAAAGCTGGCCTGGTCCAGCCATACTCTGTCCCATCAAGGAACCCAAGTTCGAATTTCCTGTCGATGGATTCGAAGTGGTACTATAGTTCACACCATTAAATTGACTGAAAGGACCTCCAAAGACACCATATTGGTCAGATGGATTGTAAAAGAAATTGGATTGTTGGTTGGAGTTAGTGGCAGCTGGAATGGTTGTGTTGCTACTGTATGACATAGAGTTATAGTTACCAAACCCAGCAAAGAAATCTTGGTAGTTTGGAGCAACGTTAGGAACACCTTGATTTGGTTCAGTGGCTGCTGTGCTCGCAGGTGTTTGACTAGAGATGGAATGTCTAGAAGGTGAACCTAAGGAGTATTCTGAGTTGTTAGCATTTAGAGCAACACCTTGGAACCCCTTATCATCTTTGTCATTAGTAGTACTCACACTATTATGATCATCGTCAACTAAGGAATCAACCATATTTGCAATCATATTTGCAAAACCTGCTGAATCGGACTTGGATTCGTTAGCTTGTAAATTACCTGAACTGTTCGTTGTCTTCTTGGATGATCCTTTAACATTTCCATTTCCTGTAGGATTCTCATTCTTTCCTTGATTGAGTTTCTTCTCCATTATTTTCTTACTTCCAGTGACAGATTTTGATCTGGTACCTGCAGAGACTGAAGAGCGTGCTCCTAAATTGATCTTCCCTCCGCGTCTACCGTTGGAGTGAAGACCATTATTGGTGGCATCACCTTCGTATTCACTGACAGGAACTTCAACATCATCAAATTCATCCGCAAGTGACTTTCTTGATTTTTCAAACTTGTTCAAGCCCTCAAACAATCCTGTCGTTTCATTAAATGTAATACCAACTTTATTGTTCTCAATTATTAATTGCTTACCCAAGTAACAAATGGCAAATAACCGATCTAAATTCTCAATCTTCTTGAGGTTCTTCTGATCATATTGTGGTTCATTAGAGTCTGGACCTGTGTTTGGTAATTCTCCTATTAATCCCAAAATGGATTCCTCATTATTTTGGTATAAATGATCATCATTAAAGTCTTTGAATCTATGACCAATAGGCTTAAATTCTCTCATCATCACATCTTCTTTAAAGAGTCTCTTTCTCGTTGGACTTTTATCGAAGAACCTATTAATTTCTTCCTGATTGTTGAGTTTCAGCTTCAAGTTAAATGTAGTGGCATAAGATTCCATAATCTCTGTATTATTTTCCGCTACGTATTGGAATAACCTGTTCAACAATGTAGAAAGCAAAGCAGAAAATTGGTAAGTTTGAGAAACATAACCCAAGGCCAGTTTACGTTCATTGAACCAACATAAGATCAATCTCAATAAGGGTAATAATATACCGGATAGATTTGAGTCTTTTGCAGAAGACTCTTCAAAGTTTCCTAAGGAAATCTTAAGAACATTGGTCAAAGAGCAAAAGATTATATTCAAATAAGATGACAAGACTTCTTTGCTATTATCCAATTGAGGATTCTTTGAAGTATGGTTATCAATTAAAAGTTCAAACCCACCAATCACAATAACTAAGTTTTTGAAGTAAAAATCATTGAAAATCTGTTTATGGAAATCCAACTTGGATATAAGGTTGAAATGATCAAGTATTATTTTCTCAATACTATAATATCTGGGGATGTAACTCTCCTTTACTTTCCAATATCTTGGTAATAAGTATACTGAAAATAAACATAAGAACTGATATTTTATAAGTTCAAATTTCTCAATCTTAGTTATATTTGCTCTATCAATGGAGTTGTATTTTTCAAAGTTTTTCACCAAAATGGAGTTCTCTTGGTATATTGTAGGTGTGCTTGAAGATGATGATGTCGAAGATTTAGGCTCCATGCCCTTGAGTAAGTAAGTGATTAAATTTGATAATCCAATAGGCAAAGGTTTACTGGTTAAACAAGATCTCATGAAGTTGTAGATCACATTAAACCTATCATCTTTGAAATTATCAATTATGGCCACGTGATTATAAGGATCACCTAAAGAAGGTAAGATCAACAATGATAATTTGTATAATTCAATTGACTTACTATAATTGTTGTTGTCCTCTTTCGAGATTGAGTTTGTTGGTAAATAGTTCTTAGCAATAAAAGTTCTATACCTGGACAAATCACCAATGTACAAAGTACATTTATGGATGAAATAGACGAGTTGAGCAACAAAATGTAAATCATTCAGTTTGACCAACTCGGAGTTAGGAGTAATTGTCAACTTTAAAGTATTAGTCAACTTCTTAATGGCAATAAAGCTAGATAAGTCATATTTATTGATTAGTCCCTCGACTAAATCAAAATAAAACTCATAAGATTTGGAGATAAATTTGACAAATTTTTCAAACAATTTTCTGTACTCGACACTTGTTGAAGAGCCAAAGTCCAAAGAATTAGACGAAGATTTTGACCTATGACCATTTCCATGACCATGACCATGGCCTTGACCATGACTATGACCGCCTCTTGAATTATTGGAGGAAGCATGTCTCGAAATATGCTGGAACTGGCGCTGGAATCCCTTGATTGCCGGATGATGAATATCCATCCAGATTTTATCAATTACATCTGTGGCATTCAATTTATTGTTGTTCGACTGTGCTAATTTGATTGAACCCGAGTCTGGACTTAATGAAGTGTTAGTTTTGAATTCATCGTGAATAAATGCTGTACACTTGGATTGGGTGAAGGACAACAAGCCTAATAATAATGCCTCATCAAAATGATGAGCCGACAGCATTGCGCTTAACTTGACTTTTCCATCGTGTAATTGAGATTCAATCTGTTTCCACGGTAGGTTTTCTTGTATTGGAGATCCTGCAGATGGTTTCTCTGTGCTTAACGGATCTAATGACGGAATAGGGCCCTTGCCGCTTTCCATAAAGCTATTGAGGTGCTCCCCACCACCATTGGTGGAGAACAGAGTGGGCGCCATATCTAAATTGGAAACGGACATACCGAGTTAGTGTAAGAATATTCAACTCTTGGTCAAATGTGCTTAAATAAAGGAATATAACACCAGTATCGAGTAGAGCACTTGTTCAAGTGAAACACGTATTGGGGAAGCAAAAACCGATGTTCCGGTTAAAACTGTTTTGCTAGTACGTCGACCTTAGTAATAAAAGCCGACCGATTTGTAATTGAACCCTTCTTCTGGAGAAGGGGGAAGCTGATTTGAGACTGGAAGTGACACTGAAAGCCCCTCGGTATTCAATATCTGTCTCTCTTAAAAACTGCCAAAGAGATCCACAAAAACTTAGACAAGCAATCTTGGAAAAGATGAGCCTGGAGTATGGAGAAGTCGGCAGCATGTTTGTGCTTGTTTCTTCAACTTTTCAGCTTATTTTCTTCATTTCTCGCTCGGATTCAATTTCCGCGCCGCTCTCGGCATTCAAGAGCGACGTAAGAAAAAAGTTACACAGTCGCGTCGGTGTGCGTCTATCGGCGCGTCGATCAGAGATAAAGAATATACATACTGATGTTATAGATAGAGGAATAGAGGTGGTTCGGGGATATAGCATTAGCATAGCATAATATAGCATAACATGGTTTAACATTAAGGTTTTGGTCCCGATTGTCAAGGACTGCCTGCAATTTAAGAGTCTGCTAATATTTTTCTACGTTCACATAAGATGGAGTATCTCCCAGGTACCGACCATTTGTACGAGGATTCGCTTGCTGTGCACATTCAGAAGAATATAAGAGATGCACCGCAACCGGTATTAACAACAACCCAACTTCTGATATCCATATCACTGGGTATGTTTGCCCTTCTGGCATTCAGCATTATGAGAATACGGTTTCCGAATATATTTATGGCACGTCTGAATTATCTCACAGTGTCAAATAGGAAATTTATGCCTCCTGCAATCAAATCAAACTCTTTACTCGACTGGTTCGTCACTATATTCAGAATCACCGAGGCAGAAGTATTGGAATATGCAGGTTTGGATGCATTTGTGTTTTTGAGTTTTTTTAAGATGTCTATAAAGCTTTTGTCCATTTGCTTTTTATTTTCAGCTTTTATAATATCACCTGTGAGGTACTATTACACAGGTAATTACGACGATGACCCTGGTGATGGTACTGGGGATGGTGGTAATGATGGCAATGGCGGCGATCACGGGGATGATGATTCGAGTGATCATATGAGTTCATTACTATTTGGCACAGACAGAAGCTCAAATCCTACAGATTTCAAGCCTTACCTGTGGTTATATGTTATATTCACCTATGTTTTTACAATGATCACCAAATATTTCTTGCTTCAAGAAACCAAAAAGGTTATCTCATATCGTCAAAAGATCCTTGGTATCCAGAATTCAATTACTGATAGAACTATACGATTAAGTGGTATACCTCCTGAGCTAAGAGATGAGCATTTACTGAAAGAGCATATAGAATCCTTAGGAATTGGAAAAGTCTCTTCAATTGTTATTTGTAAAGAGTGGAAGAAATTGAATTTACTATACTCCCAAAGATCAGACGTCATTGAAAAGTTAGAAAACTACTGGTCTATTTACCTTGGTTCAAAGAAGAAAGGCTCGTTCAACATTAGACCATTTATTTCAAGCTCGTACCCCTTAACTAACGACATTGAAAATAGATACCACGATAATATTGAAGAAAGTGGATCTAATGAGGGCAATGATGAAGAAAATGAAAATAATTCAAGCGTCCTTCCAGATTCTACTTCCGATTATGATGAATACGAAAACCATCAGCCGTCACCACTATCCGCTTCAACATTGCCCATTTCATCTAATTCTGCTTCTTCTCAAAGAAAGAGGCCCACAGTTAAACTGGGGTTGTTTGGATTGTTTGGTAAAACGGTTGACGCTATTGATTACTATACACAACAATTGTCAGTTATTGATGATGAAATTATATTGGCTCGTCAAAGACATTATCCAGCCACTCCAACAGCATTTGTTACTATGGATTCTGTTGCCACTGCTCAAATGGTTGCCCAAGCTGTATTGGATCCTCGTGTTCACTTTTTAATTACAAGATTGGCTCCTGCTCCAAGTGATATCATATGGGAGAATGTCACATTACCAAGAAAGGATAGATTAGTCAAGATTTATTACATCACTATACTGATAGGTATCTTATGTGTTGCCTTTTTGTTCCCAGTCAGTTACTTAGCTACACTTCTTAATTTAAAGACAATTAGTAAGTTTTGGCCTGCCCTGGGTGATTTCTTGGAAAGAAATAAATGGGCACAAACTTTTGTCACCGATTTGTTACCCGTTTATCTCTATACATTGTTAAATTTTTTGATTCCATTCATATACGTTTGGCTGTCTTCAAAACAAGGTTATATCTCACATGGTGAAGAAGAGTTATCTGTTGTTTCTAAAAACTTCTTTTATCTATTTGTGAATTTATTCTTGGTTTTCACATTGGCGGGTACAGTTTCTAATTATTGGGGTTATTTATCTGACTCCAAGAAGCTAGCAACCCAATTGGCATCTTCATTAATTGGCTTATCGCCATTTTATGTTGATACCATACTGTTACAAGGTCTAGGTTTAATGCCTTTCAAACTGTTATTAATTGGCCAACTGATTAAGTTTCCTTTCTTCAGAGCTTCTTGTAAGACACCAAGACATTTCAAAGAATTATACAAACCTCCAGTTTTCAACTTTGGACTTCATTTACCACACCCATTGGTGATACTAATAATAACGCTGTTGTATAGTGTTATGTCTACTAAGATTTTATCAGCTGGACTGGCATATTTTATTTCTGGTTACTATGTCTACAAATATTTGTTGATTTACTCCTGCATACATCCTCAACATTCAACTGGTAAAGTATGGCCCATAATTTTCCGTAGAGTGATAATGGGTTTGTTATTATTCCAGTTGATTGTCGCTGGTTCATTATCATTATCAGACTCATATATTTTGGCAATGTGTCTTATCCCACTGCCATTATCTACACTATTATTTTATTGGAACTTTGAGAAGAATTATTTACCCCTTAGTTTCTTTATTGCATTGAGAGCAATCAAGCAGCCAAATTATCAGGAATCGGCAAATGCTACAGGTATGTCTTTGTTGTCATCCATATCTACACCATCTCCAGCAGCTCAATATAGCGATAACCAGACAGCATTAAGATCAAGAGTAAGTGGCTACCCGTTGACTACTTCTACTACTAGAACAATTGATGAAAGAAGGGAGCTGAATCAAACTTACGAGTACCCATTTTTAGTGCAATCGCTAGATGGACCATGGCTGAGTATCGATGGTGAGCAGATAGTCATGGCTACTAAGGATGGAACCGTTAGAAAGAAATTTACGTTTGAAGAATTTTAAAAGAAGTTATGTATTCAATTGTTGAGTCGTTCATTCGTTGCTTTTTTAAGCTTGTATTAATAGAAGAAAGATACAAATAACCTTTCATGTATTTAAATACTTATATAACTAAGTTTTTCATAATAAATAATTAAGGAAATCATATGTTATTCATTATACTTGATAGAGCACTTATCCTTGTTTGCATATTTTCAATCAATTATGTTGAAAAGATTCAAGTAACTAGTCAGAAAACCCAAGTTTGTATGCTTTGTTGCTAGTTCGTTTATCACCAGATTATTCAAAGGTACGTTAAAAGCAAAGCTAGAAATCAAGCAAAGTATAAATGAGGCCACACTAGCTTTGATCAAATTACTCATAAGAACCACTAAGATAATTTTCCAGTACTTATTATTCGCCTCTTTAAGTAATGCAATGTGTAAAGTCTCAATCAAGATAATGGTGTGAATAATATTCACCATTTCTCTAGTTAAATTCAAGATGAAATTATCATATGGCCAGATCAGCATGACTATGGGGAATATCTTTATGATGTTAGAGAGCAATATAGCTGTCGATAAAACAGCAATAAAGTAATCCCTAGTATATGTGACTTCTTTAATGGTCACCGATGAGGGGGGAGGGCTCATAGTTGATGCTGTCTCAGACCCTGTAGATATCTCTGATGCTGCTGATAATGGTGGAGAAAACGATTCTATCCTTGGATTTCTAATATTATTAGGTTGCCTTAGTGATGGAGACGCTTCTCTACTGGTGACCAAAGTGCGTCCTCTTCCTGGTCTTGCCCTCTCTGGTGTCAGAGACCTATCTCTGAGATTATTATTCCTAAGTGGTGACGTTTGGTAAACATTAATAGCGGCGTCTATATGAACCCCTGAAGGGATATTGATTGCTGGAGTAGTTGGTAAGTATTTAAAAACAACAATCTGAGAAGACCCATAACCTAAGTAATTGAAAACCATTGTTTGTATACTAATATGAAATATCAAAAACTCCAATAATGCTTTAAGGATGAAAAATCCATATTGTAAAAAAATCTTGTTATTACTCAACACCATTGCCCACATCATAGAAGTATCTCTGAAAGTTATTAAGTTTCTAGATGTCTCTATATAATTTTTCTCCTCGTATGCCCATGTCAAATAAACTTCAAATAGTAACATCAGTAACAAAAGTCTTAATGGTGTAGCATAACTTCGAAGTTTGATCTGAGCTGATTTGATTCCCTTGCGCAGTTTGTACAAGAAACTTGTATCCTTTGTATCTTCAAATTCATTGTCTACCTCAGGTTCCCATGTGTCTTTCAGAAGGTAGTTATATATTGTGTGTCTATATGCTTCAGGTCGCAGTAACATTAAATCAATGAATAGCAGTACTTTATCGAACTCGATGTACTTGTCGGCTATATGGCCACAATTATCGCATACTGTCAGACGAATATGATTTCCCTTGTAAGTATCGTAAAGAGTCAAAACTGGAAAGCTACACTCTATGCAAATCATCTCTTTAACTTGTATAAATGGCTATTTGTCAAGTTTAATTGGACTACTTCAGGAGTAAGTATACATACATAAAATGTATCGCAAGAAGCCATTTTGTGATGTGCGTGTGCTTTTAGTTTATCTCCATATAAACTAAAAGACCGGTAGTTGTTTTATATTTTAAAATACGGTCCACGGTACTATGATTATTCACATTTAATTTTATTTTTAATCTCTATCTAAATATTCTATATAAGTAGTGATTTTATTATTCTCCTGTACATTGCATTCGTATTTGATTGTAAAAGTTTAAAACATCTCCATATTGTAGAATGTACAATTTTTCTTTTAAAGACAAATAAATATTTTCAAGCAGATAAATTAAATACAACAAAAGTGGAAGGCCATGAATCAGTAATCACACCCATTTCTCTTCAGGATTAAGCTTAAACTCCTCGTATTGCTCCTTGTTGAATATACTAATTTCAGTTTCATTTTCAATGCCGTAGTCAATAAGTTTCTTAGCATCTGAAGACAAATCCAAAGTCCAGTCTTCATCATGCTCCATATTTATCACAAGGTTCATTGTCTTTGAACCATGGGCATGGGTGTATATCTTCAATGTATCGTAAGGGACGTTTCTGTATGGTCTTAAACCACCTGTAGTTTGGATTTGGTTCAAGATTTGATCAAAGAGCTGTTTTGGAGTGGTTGTCTTTAAGTTAACATGCTGAAGAACTATATTTTTGACATTTCTGTATGGGAAAGATTTAATAATACGTATGGTTAAAACAGAGTCGGTTACTTTATGAGTTGACAAAAAATCAGTGGTTAGTTAGTAAATGAAGTGAAGAGTGAACAAGGAAGGAAAGCCAAAAATAAATAAATAAAAATAAAATCAGCAGATTGAACATACAAGGACGGGTGGAAGAAGTAAGAGGTTCTTCTAGGTCAAAGTTGGGAGTAGCCATGAGTGAATAATTCAATTAAATAAGTCTATACTTGCTAAAAGAATCAACCGGGCAGAAATTCAAGTTGTGCTAAACAAAAATCTACCCCAGATGAATTTGATCAGATTAGCAAAATAGAAACTGGAAAATAAAAATATATTTAATTAAGAGAAAAAAAAAGCCCCCCACTCCCCCTGAGACTAAAACCAAAGTACATAAATCAAATCACTAAAAGCACGGCACTATAAAAATATACAAATCGACGCGTCGGCTTTGCGGTAGGAATTTTCTTCCCAAATAAGCAATGCCAGAGATAAGAAATTGCAATAAATCTCCGCAAGCAAAAATTGCCTAATGAGGTAAACCAAATGTGCCAGCAATCTCATCTCTCTGATATCCTTCCTCTTTTTCATGTCCCTTTATAGTCTCAGTAGAATTCCAGAATTCCCTTCCCCTTAACATTCAGCTGCTCTATACTGTGTCAATCTTCTCCGGATGTGTTTCTTATAAGCTCTTGTCTCTTCATTAAGGCGTTGATCTGAGCTCATACGATTTGACTTGATTCAGTGTGAACCCCCGACTCTATTCAATTACCCTTTCCATCCATGGACTCACCAAAGACTCTGGAAATTTCTGCTACTTTGCATTCTTCTCTTTCCTCTTCCTCTTCTTCTCTGGACTCTCCATCTGTTTTGCATGCTTCCACAGTCGATATGCCCGTTTCGTCTACCGCAGTATCTAGCACCCCTCGTACAATTGACTCATCCTCCATCTCAAAGATTTCAACTGCACCTACTACGAAGAAACAAAACCCAAATAGAAAGCTCGGTTCAATAAAAAACCCAGATGTTACCAAGAGACCATGCTTAAGCTGTAATACAAGAAGAATAAGATGCGATTTAGGAAAACCAAGCTGTAACAAATGCCTTTCAAAGAATTTAAAATGTTCTTATGAAAAGCCATTTGTATTCATATACAATAACAAGGTTTCCGGGTCAAGGAAAAACTCAATTGACAAGTCATACAATTCAAATGTAATATTATTTACATCCACTGCTGTCTCTAATAACAACAACATTACTAAAAGCAACCATTACCAGCACGCTTCTACTAACAAGATCATCCCATCTATAGATTCTCATAACAATGATACCACTACATTTACATCAAATGATCATAACCATAACAATCCCATTTATAATAATGGTATTGATACTAATGACACACATATTGCAGACATATTCACCAATTTTGATTTACCTTCGAGTCCAGACAACGTTATCAAAAGTATTCCTCCAGCATTTTTACTCAGTCGTGAAACAAACTCGAGCAACAACGGTTTCAGTAACAGCGATTTCAGTGATAGTGATACCGATCATGCTTCAGTTTTAAATAGTGCAAGTAAAGAACTTCAACAGGATGACTCAAACAAGATGCTAGGTACTTGGAATTTCTACAGAGATCAAAATGTCGATTCTGCTTTGAGTAAAACCGCTACTCTCTTATCAGAAGCTGTCCCCAATTGTAGCTTAGAATTAATCTTAAAACTTTATGATCATTTTGAAGACGTCATTTTAGATGTGATGGTTTGCTATGATTCTCCAAATTCTCCATATAGATTTATCTTATGTCCTCGTGCAGCTTATCGTTTAGACTTGTTGGCTACCATTTGTACAATGTCATTAACAAATTTCCCAGATTTGAAAGATAATAACGAGGATTTCTATAATAGCTTCAGTGCCCTTTGTTTCAAAACTTCTCAAATCAGTTACAACAACTTAATCAAGATAGTTGATCAAGAGCCATTATATTTCAAAGACATTAATGAGATTCAACCCATTCTGGATGACTGTCTTAACTTATTAATGCAATTCAGCCATACTATTTTTGTAAAGAAGGATAGTACAAGACAGTCTCCACAAAAATTGAGAGATTATTTGACTGTGGTTAATAAAGCCTTGCTAAGAATAAGCAATATCAAAAGAAAAGAATTTGAACTATTGACTTCATTTAACAAGTCTTATGTTTTGATTGTCTTCCAAAGATTCTTGATCAATGATATCTTATCTTGTAATGTCAACAACTGGAAAACATTAGACGATACCAAGTTAATTGATTATGTTAAAGACTATGAATTGAAGTTGTTCAAAGGTGAATTGGATTTTAAAATGGGAAGCATATTAGAAATTGCAGGAATCCCCTTAGAGATACTGGATGTCTTATACAGAGCTGAAAAATATTTGAATCAAGTAGAAGCTGAAAAATTGGAATGGATGGTGAATAACATAGATGATCAAACTAAGGAAGAGAAAATCATTGAACAGAGTGATTTCATGTTTAAAAAATCAATTGAATTCCAACAAGTACTTGTGAAAGCTTATCAAGATTACACTCATTATTTTAGCACAACTTACAAACTGCCCTCAGAAGATATAGAAACAGTTTATTTGAAACTTGTGGAATTGGTATCAAACGCCTCTATGTTGATCATACTAGAAAGAATGCTGAAATTACCCAGAGATTCACCGCAATTTATACATTTCATCAACAAAAACCTCGAGATTTTAACGCAATATATTCCAATCGGGTCGGGACCTGATAGTTGTATCTTGTTTGCCCTTGTCATTTGTGCCCAGAGATGTACTTTGGAAAAACACAAGGCTGCTACTTTAAATTACTTGCAGTTATCACATTGGCATTTACAAATGGGTGCGCACTTATTGTTAATTCAAGTACTTAACAAATACTATTGGTCAAAGAAACCTTGTGATCCACTTGATGTGGACGTCGGTGAGAACTTTGTCATTATATACTAATATTACATACACTATATAGTTGATCTATAAATACTTATAAAATTCATTTATTAAAGATTAGTTGGTTAGTTTCTACAACAATTATTCTCAGAGGTTATCTAATTTCAAGATTCTCGGCCGATTTTTTATTATCTCCATCTTAACATCGCTGATAATTTAATATCGTAATAATTTCCCATGAGTTTTCACTTAATTAGCTTTATATGCCATCAACTATTATTATTCTTTTGGATCACTAAGATACATATTGAAGAGCTTTTCGACTTGTATACCCAATATCTATTCAATATGGACCTCACAGACGAACTACTCGAAGCTTTATGCCAAAAGATCCCAAAAGTTGAACTTCATTGTCATTTATTTGGTACTGTAAGAAAGGATACTTTTATATTTTTCAATGACAGAGCAGGCAACCCATTCACTGATGATGAAATCACTGCTTTTTACACAAGAGGCGAAAAGCCAATAGGTGTCCTAAGGGTCTTGAGAGCACTTGACTCTCAGCTTATCAAAGGACCCGATGATTTGTACAGAATGACCTATGAATATTTAGAAGATGCTAGTAATCATAATGTCAAGTACGCTGAGTTCTTTTGGAATCCAACAGGTACTGTTCATGAATCTCACATTTCTTTTAAAGATTCGCAAAATGCCATTATTCGTGCAATTGATGATAGTCTGACTAAAAACGGTATTCAAGGTAGATTAATCTGTTCTATTGATAGAGAAGACACAGCTGAGCGTGCTGTTGAAATGGTTGACTGGATGTTACAATACCCACACCCAAAAACCATTGGTATCGGTATAGATTATAGAGAAACTGATCATCCACCTGAAGTGTTTGAAAAAGCTTATTTCAAAGCTAGAGAGAATGGATTAAGATTAACTGCTCATGCAGGTGAATTTGGTGAACCTTGGAACAACGTTGACTATGTGATCAACACTTTGAAAGTCAATAGAGTCGATCATGGATATACTGTACTGGACAACCCTACATTGGTCCAACAATGTATTGATGAAAAGATCGTCTTTACAGTTGTCCCCACTAACTCTTATTACTTAAGAACTTTGAAACCAGAAGAATGGGCACAAAAGCATCCTATTAGACAAATGATCAAACTAGGAATGAGATTACATCCTAATACTGATGATCCAACATTACACCATGTGAACCCTACCAAGTCGTGGTTTATGATGGTTAGATGTTTTGATGCTACCATTACCAATTTGAAAGAGTTTATGATGAATGGGTTAGACGCTGCATGGATTGAGCCTGAAGTTAGAGAGCAATGGAAACTTGAATGGTCTACTGTTTTTGATCCATATTTATCAAAATAAGTGAAATGTATGATATTAGAAACCTAAACTATGCAATATGTATGCTTCCATGATAAAAATAATAAAGAAAAATAAGAAAGATAGAGTAAAAACAAATCAGAACACATTGAAGAAACATAAACATATATGTATGTAGATATTTATATAAATAAATAAATAAATAATGGAAAAAAAAAAAGAACAAATAAACAAACAAAATAAACAAAAGTAAACAAAACAAACAAAGTTTATAAAATAATAACAAAATTATCTAATTAGTATCTAGATTTTCTTTTCTAACATGGATTCTCTAGCTGGACCAGTACCAACCCATTGAATTGGAATAGAAAGGTAATCTTCAATGAATTTCAAGTATTTCTTTGCATTTTCTGGTAATTCATCATAAGTCTTGATTTGAGTGATATCTTGTTCCCAACCTGGTAAAGTAACGTAATTGACATCAACCTTGGCTAATAAGTGTAAATCTTCAGGAAAACTACTCAATTCTTTACCTTGGTAAAAATACGATACACCAACTTGAATTTCTTTGAAAGTATCCAAGACATCTAACTTGGTTATGTTTAATGAAGTATAACCATTGATTAATGAAGAGTATTTCAAAACGACTAAATCTAACCAACCACATCTTCTCTTTCTACCTGTTGTGACACCGAATTCGGCACCAATGGTTTGTAAAGCTTCACCAAATTCATTCAATTGTTCAGTTGGGAATGGACCTTCACCAACTCTAGTAGTGTAAGCTTTAACAACACCATAAACGTTTCTAATGGCAGTTGGAGGAATACCTAAACCGGTCAAGACACCACCAATACCTGTATTAGAAGAAGTAACGTATGGGTAAGTACCGAAATCGATATCTAACATAAGAGCATTAGCACCTTCGACTAAAATCTTCTTCTTAGCAGCTAAGGCATTATGCATGAATTCGACAGAGTCAACAACAAAAGGTCTAATCTTTTCTCTCAATTCGGTGTATTTGACTAATTCAGTATCAAAATCAACATCAAACTCACCATATCTCTTGACTCTAGTATCGATTAATCTTCTTAATCTATTTTGAAATTCAATCCAAGATTCAGGTTCATCAGATATTAAATGATGGATTCTAATACCGGATCTTGAAGCCTTGGTAGAGTAAGTTGGACCAATACCTTTACCTGTAGTACCAATAGATTTTTTGTTAGAAGATAATTCGGCTTCTCTTAACTTATCTACTCTTTGATGGAAATCAAAGACTAAATGAGCTCTTGAAGAAACGAATAAACGATCTCTACAATTCAAACCTTTCTTTTCTAAATTTTCCAATTCTTCAAAAAAGGAAGGTAAATGAACAACAACACCTGAACCAACCAAGTTTTGACAGTTTGGGTTGACTAAACCAGAAGGTAACATATGGAAATCATATTTAGTTTTACCAACGACAATTGTATGACCAGCATTATTACCACCTTGGCATCTAGCACAGACTTCAATATCATCACAGAGTAAATCAACTAATTTACCCTTACCTTCGTCACCCCATTGAGCACCTAAAACTACGTCAGTCATATTGAATTTGAATTAATTTGATATTAGTTTTCTTGTTTGTTTGTTTGTTTGTTTGTTTTTCTTTTTGAATAAGAACAAATGAAATTCAAATTAGTTATGTATACTAAATTGAAATTTATTTGTAATGAACGTGAATTGTTAACGTTAAAGCAAGCCCGTTAAAAAAGAGAAGAAAACCCCCAGAAGAGAAGGGATCTGAAACAAATAAAGGAAGAAAAGGGATAGTTTTAAACAAGCAAAGAAGAGCAATAAATTTTGTATTGGCTGTTTGGTGATTCACACTCATCTCTTCGGAATCATCCATCCCAGTCATCAAAAATTACTTATTCGCTAACCGGAGATTTCCTAAAATTGATTTTGACTCGGAGACTTTTTTTTTGTTTCCGTGCACCTATACGACAATAAACAGTGTTGCTTCGCTTATATAATTTTTTAATTTATAACTTGATTCATATATATAATATACATAATACTCCATAATGATAAAATCATTGTAATAATTGATCTCTGTAATGCTCCTTGTGGTTGATGAATTTTTGGGCTCTTCTGTCATTAGTATCATTAGCCTTTCTTTCATTCTTCCAGATTCTCTTTTGACTCATTATTTCTTGTTTAGTTAATGGATTATCTATGAAATGTCTAGTCTCAGCGGCAATCAAAGTACCTTGACCTTCGGTTAATTCTCTATCTGGTTTGAAAGATTGTCTGTAGTATCTCGATAATGATCTATGACCTAATTTCTCACCGTTAGGTAAATGTAATTCCAAGTTATTAACATAAGATACTTCTTGTGGTAAATATTCACTTTCCTCTTCATCATCTTTGCCTTCAGCATCTTCATCATCTTCATCAACATCTTCCCAATCTTCATCATCACCATCAACATCTTTATAAGATTTAGAGAAGTCATAGAAATCTGAAATTTCTAATTTTTCATCTTCACTTTCATATGGGATCTTACAATGAGATTTAGTTATCATATGTTGTCTTACAGCTTGTAAGTCTTTACCTTGGTAGTTACATACAAGACACACATTACCATAACCTATCTTTTCACTCAAGTATTGTATCAAACCTGATTTATCGACTAAATAATTAGCTTCTGGAATGTATAAACCATGTTTCTTGAACATATGTTTAATTGTTTCTTCTTGGTATGGGAATGTTCTTGTACAAAAAAGACATGCCTCAGGAGGAATATCCACTTTATTTTTCAATTTCAATTGAATTAATTTCTCTTCTAATTCTTCTTGAGTTTGTTCTATTTCTTCTTGTGGTTCATTATCTTGTTCTTGTGGTTGCAGTTGTGATTGTTCTTGTAGTTCTTCAGTAGTATTATTAGTGATCTCATCATTATTAGTCTTTCCGGTCATTATGATTTTACCATTATCATCCATTTCCAAAACACCACCTGAATTAGCCATTTTTTGTTTAGCTAATTCTAATAATTGTCTTTTCTTCTCCATTAAAGCTTCTTTTTCTCTCTTTCTCTGCTCTTTTTTGGTTATAGTTCTATTTTTTTCAGATTTACCATTTGATTCAACGTTATTATCACCATTAACACCATCATCTACTTCGTTATTCATAAAAGAAACTTTAGAGTTGAACATTTCTTCTGAGATAGGAGGTAATGAAGCCACTCTTCTTTTCAAATTATATCTATGCCATTCTGTCTTCATATGATCTCTTTGATCTTGGGCAGCTGGGAAGGCTAAACCACAAGAATTACAAGTAAACTGCTGTGACATTATATTGTTATTTGTTTTGAGTTTGAGTTATGTTGGGTATAGCTTATGAGATGAAGTAATATCAAACTATTGTATTAATAATTATCTATTTTAAGATTAAAAAAAAAAAAAAAAAATTATATAAAAAAAAATTATTTTATCAAAGAGGCGAAAAAAAAAATAATCAGTCATCACGTGATACAAAATTGTGCAAATGACTAAACAACGTGTACTAAACTCAACTAACTAAAACACAAGCACTAAAAATAAAATTTATTCTTTTTTCCGCCATCTCCCCTCTCTCTCCCAACAAAAATTTAAAAAAAAATTGAAATTTTTTTTAAAAGCGGGGTGAGTGAAATTTTAATAATAATAATAAATAATAATATAATAGGATTACTTATAATTGTTGGTTATGTAAGCTGTATGATGTAGCGAGGTAGTTAGAGTTGTTTTGTTGTAGTTTATAGATACATTATAACTTGATACTTATTAAACCATATTATACTACAACAGTATTCTTAAAGTAGTATATGTATTATTCATAATATTCATATAATAATAATGTGCCCATATAGTTCCCAATCTGAACGGCTGTGCAGATTTTAGATTTTCCTCTCGGATAAATCATGAGATTAAATATAATAATAGTATGAGGAGACGGCAAGTATACCGATAAGTTCAGTTCTATAAATGCGATGAGCAGTAGTTGTCTTTTATAAATTAACAAAGATCATACATGGATAGTAGTGCGTATATTGTAATGTATATATATATATATCATATAATTTAAACAAGACATCAAATCAGTTAAACAAAACTAAAAGAAAATTATATCTGTTAAAAGAATCGCCACGTAATAGTTTTTCCGGGCTGCCGTGCTTTTAGTCCCCAGGAAATGGTGTTATAATACTGTGAAGATCACCTTACTTTACTTAGGCTGAAACGTTTTGGGTACATTCAAGGGCTACACGGAACTTAGTTACTTTATAGCCGAGGGGATAAGTATACACAGGTATACGATATGAGATGGGAATCAAATAAACAGAACATCTAGTATACACATTTAATACATATATATATATATATATATATATATATATATATACTATACTATACTGTATATACACTACCCCCAACTATAAGCATGGGACAAAGCCAAGTGGAGGAGTCCGAAAGGGAAATTCAGCAAGAGGGGCAGTTTTAAAGATTTGTCCTTTTTCCTTTTATTATTTTTATTTACTATTATTTAAATATTTCCAACTCCGAAAAACAAATTTCACTCTCACCGCTTCCGTTGGTTAAAATACCTTTTAATTTCCCCCTTTCTTTGATTTATATTCACTTTATCTCTTGTTCTTACTCTTTATATACTCTTTGTATTATATCCTTGTACTATACTTCACCAAAGTGATCTCTTATATTATAATATTATTCCAGCACGCCGATCGACGCGAAAGACTAATTGCTATTGGAAATATTAAAGCAGCAAAATCCATAATAATACATTTCATCATCACCATTTAAAACAACTCTACTCATTCTAAAGATTGCAAGAGATATATAATTTACCATATATTCTAATTAGTTCATTTCATTTCTCAAATATTTTCAAGTCTCGGGCTGTATACTTTAATTTCTAACTTGACTGCATATTTCAAAATCACTTTTAACCCCCCCCCCCTAATTATTTTACATCACATCACCTTATTAAAAAACTAAGCTTATTCGACCCAATATTTACTTCTCAAATGACAAATATGGATCAAGATTTTGTTCAAGTTAAATTAGAAGATTCACCTTCAATGAACTCTTTATTAAATATGTCTTTAAATTTATCTAATATGATTCCTTCTAATGAAAATATAAAAGTCAAACAGGAACAACAAGGCGAAGATTATAGAATGATGAACAACCAAAATAATCAGAACAATAGTATCAATAATATCTTTTCCAATCAATCGATAAATGATAGGAAAAGATTGGGTTCTAACAATAATAACGACGAAGATGAAGACGATTACGAGCATGACAATGAACAAGAATTAGAAAATAACGATGATGATGACGAAGAACCTCATATTGAACAAGCTTGTGACTCTTGTAGAAAGAGAAAATTAAGATGTTCCAAGGAATTCCCTAAATGTTCCAAATGTAAAATACATAATTGGGAATGTATTTATTCTCCAAGAACAGTTAGATCTCCATTGACTAGAGCTCATCTTACAGATGTAGAAAATAGAGTCAAGGAATTAGAAAGATTATTTTCTAAATTATTACCTGGTCAAAGCGTAGATCAATTACTTACTCAAACGAAAAATGATAAATCTTTAAAGAAATTAAAATCTTCACTTAATCAAAATATTATATCAAATAACAATAACAGTAACGGCAATAATGTCAGTAATTTGAAAAGACAAATATCTTCAATTAACAGTATGAATTCAAATACGAATACAAACACCAGTTCAACAACTACAACAACTTCAAGCACATTACCTAAAGCCACGTCTAATTCCTTTTTACCTACTTTACTTCCCGATGAACTTCTGGTACTGGATAACAATTCATTCGATTGGTCTGAAGATGATGAAGAACGCACTGCTGATTTATTTGTTCTTTCCTCAGAGGCTTCTATTTCTTCTTCCCCTTCATCTAATCAAAACTCACCACCAAATACAAACTCATTACCAATGTCAAACTCGAACTCAAACTCTCCATCTTCGCTTAACTTATCTCCAAACTCTAATTTATCAAACATGAAAAATTCAATTAGTTCATTAGATCATGGAAATAACAACAATAACAACACCAGCAACAACACCAGCAACAACACCAGCAACAACAACAACAACAACAACAACAACCCATCCGCTTTCAGTCACACTACAGATTCATCCTTGACTACTTCCCCCATCCTTCATACCACCATACCTTCATCCCTAATATCTTCCAATACAACTCCAACCCTATACCCTACCGTCCCCTCGACTCTCACTAATAACTCAAACATAAACGCAACAAACACAAACAACACAAGCCCAAGCTCGCCAGGTGATGGTATGGCTGTTAACCCAACTGCTAAGAATGGTTATTTTGGTGTTGGTTCGACTTCTTCATTCCTGAGAGTGATGAAGATTGATAAGATTGTCGAAGAAGATGACGATGTTGATGTTACTACACCAACTAATCACCAAGGTGAAGAAACTTTTGAAGAATTGAATCTTATGGACTCTAAGACTGATTCGGAGATTAATAATGAGAACGATAACAATAACAACGGTAATACAGATGCGAGAAATAATATCAATAAATCAATTGAGAAGCAAATTGTTGATGGGTTCAGATCTGGATTTGATAAGATTCCAGTTGAATACGCAGATTCAAATGGTAATAAAAAGAAAATTAGATCTTCTTCAAGTTCTACTTTCAACGATTTCTCATCAAGAACTATCTCTACTAAATCATCCACCAATAACCACCACAGCCACGGTCACGGTCAAAACCACGGTCATGGTCACCATCATGGTCATAGAAGTCACTCACACGGTTTTGATAATCAACATCTACACTTGAAGAATGAAGAATTAGAAGCTCAATTAAACTCACGTGCTGTTCAAGAACAATACTTAATCAGTTACTTCAAATTCTACCATACTTCATATCCTTTCATCCATAAGGAAACATTCATCAAATACTTCAATAGACAATTACCAGTTAAGAACGAATCTAATTGGAAAGCATTATTGAACACCACATTAGCACTCGGTTGTTGGTGTCTTAATGGTGAAAGCTCAAATATAGATTTAATCTATTACCATAGAGCCAAACAATATTTACGTAATGGTTCAAATGTTTTTGAAAGTGGTAATATTCTGTTGTTAAGTACTTTGATCTTATTGAGTAACTATGCTCAAAAGAGAAATAAGCCAAATACAGGTTGGAATTATCTTGGTCTTGCCGTTAGAATGGCTATTTCATTGGGTTTATACAAGGAATTCTGTGGTAATACCAACAATAACAATGCCAACAGTTTAGCCACCAATACAGCAACTTCATCATCTACACCTTCTTCTCCAATCACCAACAAATCCACACCATCAAGCCCCATCAGTTCAAGAGTTACACCAACAAACTCCAATGTTACTACTTATGACAAAAAATTGATTGTTAACCTGGAGATTAGAAGAAGGTTATGGTGGGGATTATACATCTTTGATGCTGGTGCTTCAATCACTTTTGGAAGACCTGTTAATCTCCCACCAATGGGTGTCGTTGATTTGAAATTGGTTAGTAATATCAATGATGATCAATTGACTGAATTGACTAATGATCCTAATTTGAAAACCGTTGACGAGAAAATGTTGAATAAAGATTATCCAACTATTTACTCTGCTTTTATTGAACAAATCAAGTTAACTATCTTGACTAATCCAATGTATTCAAGAATCTTGTCCAAGCCTGCTCCAACTTTGATTGATTGTCTTGAAATGAACCAAAACTTGGTTAAGTTTATCAGAAACTTACCTGCTTATTTCCATGAAAATGATCATGTTGCCAAATTACAATTCTTCAAATCTGTACCAAAGAATTTGTATTCAAATGATAACTCTAAATTACCTGAATGGTTCAACTTGTCTAGAAATAGATTGATTTGGAGATACAAGAATTTACAAATTGTTTTGTTTAGACCTTTCATCTGGCAAAGAATTGTTGCTGTTAATAACCCAAGAATCTTAGAAGAGTGTAAGACCGAAGAAGCTAAGGAAGGTAGAAGAATCTGTTTGAAAGCCGCATCTGAAACAATCAAATCAATTGATAAATACGTCTCTAATGAACAAACTCAAAATAAATTGTCCATCATTGGTGTCTGGTATGCAACTTACTTCTTATTCCAAGCTGTTCTTATCCCTATCGCTTGTGTCTCATCTGAACCAGATTCTTCTCATGCTATTGAATGGATTAATGACATCCAATTGGCTAAACGTGCTTTATCTATCATGGCTAAGTACAACTCAATTGGTTTGAAGTTCATTAAGGTGATTGATAGATTGACTTACCCTGTTATGATGAAGTATCGTCATAAGCAACAGCAGCAACAACAACAACAACAACAACAACAACAACAACAACCACAAGCTGCTATGGCTACCTTTGCTAATCCTAACTTGACAGATGATGTATCTTCTGGTTCTAAACATCCTTTCCATCGTGGTACTACACACATGCCTACTTTAAAGAGACACAAATCTCCAAATGGATCAACTGTTCATGTGAATGCCTTAATGACAGGTATGCCTGAACCCAATAAGAACGTTGTCTCTACTCCTTCAAGTGATGGCAAAGATACTACTGGTTTAAGTGGTGTTGCTAGCTCTACCACTTCTTTATTTGGTAACTTTTCTGCTAACTCTTCAAGATACTCTTCATCCACCTCTTTGAAAAACTTGAACTCTTACTCTATGCGTTTTACCAACAATAACAATTTCAATGGTAATGCTAATGTCAAGGGTAATAACTACTCTACTGGTTCTAATAAATCTTCTATTTCAAGAACCGATTCATTTTTGTTGTCTAAACCATCTGGTCTCGGCACAAACTCTAATGGAAGTGGAATTCCAAATGCCTCATTCCCTCCTTTACCAATCAATCAACAACAATCTGAAGTCAATCTTACATTACACCAACAACAACAGCTTTTTAACTCATTGAATCCAGCTCATCAACAATTAGCTAATCAAACCACCGGTGCTATTGTTGATCCGGCTGCTACAGCTAATAACAATAATGATCTTAACTTTGGTAACGTTTCCGGATTTGAAAGTGAATCAACTTCAGGTAAAATGGACGTGGGTCCATTTGACGTACTTGATGAGTTCACAAACATTCAATCCAACGTTGGAATAGGCTATAACAACCAAAACAACAATAGTAATGTTAACGTTAATGAATCGTCTGCTACTCTTACTGACGCTCCTTATCAATTTGAGCAACAACAACAGCAACAACAGAAGCAACAAGTTCTTTCGCAACACATTGGTTCAATGTTTTACGATTTGGATCCAAGTGTAGCTAACTCTCCTTTGATGTCTCAGACCAACTCTGATGATATCAATGGTCAAGCAGGCAACGCTAATGGTAATGGCAATGGTGACATCCTTAATGATATCTACTCATTAATCTTTGATGATTTCACAGACCCAATGGCATTCAGTATCAAGAATGACCAATCTATGAACTTGAGTTGAATTATCCTGTTTACTGTTTTACCGTTATGTTTTATTCATTTCTACTTTTTTGAAAAATCTTCTTTTATTTTCATTTCTTACATTTTAATCTTGAATATATATTGTTTACTTTTTTCTTGACACAATTCAACTCTTTTTCCTTTTTCTATGTATATACTTTACTTGAATGAACTACTTTACCTCACTTTTGTTACTTATTCAATTTCACGAAATAAAACGAAATGTATAAGAAAAGTCAAATTTTCTTAACAAATTGAGATTCCAAAACGGGTACTCGACACGTCAGAAATCCTTGTTGTTTTCTTCACAACAACACGCTGTTTACATATTTTGCTATATCTTCCAATACTGCACCCTTTTGTTTCCTAAATCTACCTGATGTGCTTTCATTTTGCCTAATCTTTTGGCATTGTTCTTCAAGTAAGACTTTTCATAACCGCTGAGTCTTATTTAGTGTTTCCCCACACTTGTCATGGATCCAATAGATGAAGAGTACGAGGCCATTGTCTCCTCCTCTTCTGGATCAAACACAACACAAAACCGAACTAATTTTAAAAAGGAAATTTTGGTCCAAGATCAAGATCAAAATAAACTAGACTCCTCATTTGACTCGTTGCTGCTTGTTCTGGAGAATAAAGTCAGAGATCGCCGTCGTCTTCGTCCAAAGAAAAGAAGAGTCAGATCAATAGGTTCCAGAATCAGCTCAACGAGTTCAACCAGTTCAGGACAAAGAATTATTTCAACATCTACTGAACTTGGATCTTTGAGAAATATTAATCAGGAGAATGGTGATTTGGAAGAACAACATTCAAGCTCAAACATGGATCCTTTACCAAAAGATGGCGAACGGCCAAAAAGTAAAGGGACTAATGCGATAGAAGATAAATGTTTATTCACTGTCTCAATTCCTTACTTTAATATTACTACCAAACTAACAGAATCACAGTTATTTGATGCTTTCACCGTCACAGATTTGAAGATTAAAGTTGCCAATGCGACAAATATGCCAGATTTTGCAAATTATCATTTATTTGTAACAGATCTAACTCAATCTTTGGATTATATTAGAGACTCTATTAATTTGAGAAAGTTACAAGATATTTTGGAAGCTAATCAAGCCAATAATAGCTTGATCTTAGTGGATTCTGTGGTGGTCAATGTTTACTCTTATAATGAGAAAGTCGAAACATTACAATGTTTCACAATTAGTGTTGATCCGTTGACTAACTTATTACAGTTGTGCAATCAAATAGAAACAAAGTTGGATCTGGTAGAGTTTGAACTACATTTTCAAGGAGTTCAGCTTACTGATTTTGACAACCATATTTATGAATTTGCCAATAAATCGGGTGTAAACTTTATGCTTTTCCCCAAAACCAAATATAAGATTATGGCGTTGAGTAACATCAATTCCAAAAATTCTTCGTATCTTGTCAATTGTAAGTACACTATCAACAATATCTCTCAACAGATACACATGATGAAAAGAGATGCAAAGAAAAGGTACATCAATAACAAAGAATCAGATTCAAGGACAAGCTCAAGTTCTAGGATTAATAGCGTTAGCTCAAAAGCATATTCATCAAGAAGTAAAGGCTCCGCAACATTTTATAATTCAAAATCTGAGTATCGCTTGAATGGTTTGGATACACTATTCAGAACGTCACGCGTGGATCTTCCTAGTTCCATGATAACTATATATCTCCAATTAGAGACATTGGATGATTTACTGTTATTAGACATTGAATCATTTTGGTCTATACATGAGCTGGAATCACATGTGAAAAGAAAGCTGAAAGATTTGCAAGATTTGCCCAAAGATTCTAACCAATTTAATTGTTTGATCTACGGTGACGTTTATCTATTGGACAAGAACAGAACTGTTAAAAACTACGGAATCATTGATGAAGTGATTCTTCACCGTGGAATGATCGTTACAGTTTCTGATTCGTATAATCAAATCAGTCAGGAGACCAACCCCACACCAAGAAAATTGGCTAAAAACATTCAGACCGTTATGATTATTTTCTTACTGATTTCAATTGTGCTGCTAATGATGGTGGTAATGAATGGAGGATTCATTATCGACTGGAGTGACAAGATTGGCTTACAAAGTGATTCCCCCATTAATTTGATACCCACAAAGACACAAAAGCAACAGCCCTTCAGATTTGGAAGATCAAAGCCAACTCATATACCCACACCTACACGAGCCCCCATCTTCCAGCCCGTGCTATATTTCATCATCAGGAAATTTCTTGACTTTACAGAATTTACAGGGTGATGTTTTTTGAAAATGTGAAGTTTGATAATTACATTTTTACCATTGGTATTTCAAACCTTGGTAAAAACGTACTCAAATGTAAACTTCAAGTTCTTATTGCCCATTACTTTCAATCTTGAAATAAAAGATATTAAGAATGATAAGCATCCAGCTCAAAGTCTATTAATTGAAATAAGTAAACTGAGCGAGGCACAGGGCATGGTATGGTATACTCTACTTGGATTGTAATGATCCAATTGTATATCTCTTTTTAACCATTTTAATTTGTAGATTATGACTCTTTGTTTTGTATGATAAGAATATGTTAATAATTATAACATGCAATAAATAATCCAGCTTTTTTTTTATTTAACCTCTATTAAACTAACCGAGATTAGTATCCTCTGTCTTGTAATTGTCCAAGACAATACGGTATATGAAATTTGGAGATATACCACCACTGGAATAAATGAAAGAAATAAAAATCAATAGTTAGTATGCTTATAATCTTGATAATAAACAATTGGAAAAGACCTCTCAACAAGTATACATACATATTTGTGATATAAATATCAATATGTTCAGGAACTACGTAATCAAACAATGGGTTGGTAACTTCACATTTACCAACCAATGCACTTTCTTCGTAAGGTAAAACCTTACCTGAGTTCCCAACTTCTATAAGACTATCTCTATCAAATGGATAACTTGGTGATAATTTATAAAGACCTGCAACTGCAAAGACAGGTGTCTTGTGTTCTTTAGCACATTCACAAACCGATGCTACACCACTGTTAGTGACACATCCACCATTGGCAAATACGGACCTAGCACCGATTAAGACCTTACCAACTCTTGACATCACTGCAAATACTGTACTGTCCGGTATCACTACTGTTTCTATATTTGCTTCTGCTAGTCTTTTAGCAAATATGTGACACTCCTCTATACCATTTGGATAACATTCAGTAACCAACACTGTGAATTTTCTCTTTAAGCTTGCCTTCAATAAGAAGTTCAAAACTGTTTGTGAGCCTGGAGTAGGAGTCAATAGCACTTCATTATCGTGAATTAAATCCACTGTCATGGCTTCTATATTTTCGTGAACTGCAGAGATCTCATCCATTAATTCTCGTATACCTTGGATGATCACAGATCTCAAATCCTGGTTATGTTCTCTTGTGTTAACGGTCGGCTGCTCCTCTGTTTTCTTTGGCTCTGGTGAGAGCAATTGGAACATTGATGTATGATTGACTGGAGCGTTATTTAAATTTCCTGATTGACCTTTGTGAATATCGTTGATTTCTTCTCTAATAAGAGCAAGAACTCTTCTTGCTATATTTCCGGCAGCAAATTCTCTAGGCTGAGAATCTACAAGCTTTTGACCTACTTCTCTTATAATCTTGATGAGTTCATCTACAGTTTTCCAACGTGAACTGGAGATCACTCTCATTAATAATTGGCATGTTTCCATTGCAACTTTATATGAACCTACAATCTGTCTTCTTTTCAGTTTGGCAGAAAAGCTGTCCACCAGAAGGTGGTAGTCAGGACGTTGTGCTGAAGACATTGGTAATGATAACTTGTGACTTAATTGAATATTCAGTACTTGGTAGCAAATGGAAGTACAAGACCATAGATATTTTTCAGTTCTATGTAACCTTTTTTTACCAACCACCTCAAAAGAAATGATTCATATTTTTTTTCCAGTGTGAGCGCAGGAATGCGGGTAACTAAACAAAAGTACATGCCCCTGTTTTAGTCATGTTCTTCATAATTCATAAATCATTAATATTTATACATGATATATATACCACATCTATGTATCTATATACTTGTGTTCATCTACTCAAAGAAAGCATCTAGCTTCTTCTTCAGAGGTTCCGTTTGATCTTCGTAGCTGGAGTCGCTATCGTTTTGTTCTAGTTCACTGCTTTCGTGTTCTTCTTCCTCTTCCTCCTCTTCATCTTCACTGACATCCATGGCAGATCCGACTGCATCCTTAATATCATCCATGGTCTTCTCAAGATCCAGAAGGTACTTCTCATCATCATACTTGGCTTCTCCTTGAGCTGTTTTAACAGTATTCATGTTCAAAATAGCTTGCAATTTATCTCTTTTCTTCTGTAATTTCTGTCTCTCTGCCTCAGATAACGATTTCATATGCTGATCTACTTTCTGCAGCTGTTTCAAAGTCTTTACTCGTATTCCATCTAAAGTCTTGTAATTGCTCTTATCAGTTTTGCCCTTTCTCATCTTGCCTCCTTGAGTCTTAAGACTGTTTCCAAACCCACCTTTACCTCCACACATCGGTATTCTCAAATGCAGATTTATATATCCAGTCTGCTGAGTGGATTCACCCTTAAAATGGCAGTCTAATAAATCACTCACATTATTATATTTTGTTATAGGTCTTCCATTAGTCTCTGAAATTATAGATCTTCTGGAGACCACTTCTGGTAGCTTTTGCCTGAGCTCTGAATCCAGCTCTAGGATTGTGAGTGATGGGTCTACTGCCAAGGTGACAGGGTGCACCCCTTCTATGGTCTTCAAATATACTTGGATCATTTGATCTGTAAGAGTATTATGTTGCAGTAAGTTAGTGGTTGTGAATTACCACAAAAAAAGCAAGTATTATTAATATTAGCATAAAGTATTTCTTACTGTCTGATCTATAAGGTTATTGGTTAGTGTGTGGTTTTTAGTTGATGAGTATCATTATTATATTGCATACAACCTTTATCAAAAAGAGGTTATCCATTACCCAAGTATATGAATAAATATATAAGTCTATTATTTACATTATTCCATTGTTACTTAATTCCAATTCGATCATAGCTTCAATGCGAAACTCAAAGATTTTTCTGAATTCGTCTCGTTTACCCTTATCATCATGATCATCAAGATTCTTCAAAAACATACCAATTTGATCGCTACCTACTTCGTTTCTTTCCATATATTCTATAATTTTATTCATCCAATTCATTATGCGATTGTCTTTTATGACAAGTTTGTAGATCACTCTTGATACCTTCTTGTTGATATCAGTGTACAAGTCACTTGAAATCTTGTATTTTGACTTGTATTTTTTCATCTCATCAGATATGAGCAACTTTTGAATAAATATCTTTTGGTTATAATTAAGACCTTCATTGACATTGTGTAGTTTTTGATTTGAGCTTATGCTGGTTAAACCATGCCTTGATATCGTGTCGTGCTTCTCCAAGGCTTCCATGGTGAGACTTGTGGATGATGTATCCATAGGTTCCATCTCCTCAGCTGCCAGCGAGACATCTTCACTGTATGAGTTGTGCTCAGTATATGTGTCTGACAATGGTGGAGATCCTTTTGGTGGAGGAAGCGGTGTTGGGAAGGTAAGGCCAATTGTGGGATTAATCGAGTGAAGATCCATTGACTGGTTTGACTGCAAAACTTCATTAGGTATACTCTGTTTTCTTTGAGGATTTGATTTCATGTTATTGACCATATTGGCAATTACTGTTCTTTGATTTGGATGTAAACTTGAACAAATAGAGGACTTGATATCTTTTGTAATGTGATCGTGTTTATGTAACGATCTCGTAGGACGCTTCAACTTCTTTTCGACCCGTGAAGAAATAGTAGTATTCGAAGGACCTGGTGCTCCAGGAGTTTGGGACAATGGCAATGATGACGATGATGATGCAACAGTCGAATTCACTTGATCCAGAGCTCTCCATGCCTTAGACTCTTCACTTACTGGTTCTCTTGATCTTCTTTGACTAGCAATATTTTCCTCGTGGCGTTTATTAGCATCAACTATAGCGCTGTAATCTGGCTCAGCATGAGCTATCGTCCTAGATGTTCTTGTTTGTCTTGCATGGCTTACTCTCCGTATTGAAGATGGCTCTATACCTAACTCAGTAAATCTATTGTTCCTTATCTCATCTCTAAGTGTTCGGGCAGCTACACTCCCTCTATTGGTAAACAAATCCAAGCTCATACCTTCGTCAAAAGATGGAATTTGTTCTGTGCTTGCTGAAGTAGTTGTAGCTCTTCTGGACGTTCTTGTAGTTCTTCTTCCCCTTGTTCCTCTTCTTGTTCTAGTTGTAGGTGTTCCTGCTGCAACAATGTTATATTGATATTGCTGACTTTCACAAATAGGGCAGTTCCATACTGAAGCTCCAGTTGGCATGATACCAAGACATCCCAAGTGGAAGGAATTTGAGCAAGCCTCGCATGTTGCATGACCAGATTCTGAAGTGGTTGAGCTATCACACAAACAGCAGTTAGGGTATATAGGGTATCTTGAAGATTCATACGCAGCAGAATCAAAATCATAGTCAAAGTCCAAAATGAAATCGGAGTCGTCTATTTCCCTGACGAATTTCTTGGTTTTGATCCTATGTTTTTTGACAACTTTTCCCTTGGATAGAGTTTCTATATAGGCGATTTTCAATCTACACTGGGGACATGTATTTGCCTTATCACACCATGACTTGATGCAGAAGTAGTGGTAGCAATGCTGGCATGGAGTTCTACCCAGCATCTGATTTGGATCTGTCACTTCTGGTGTATTTTCCTCCTGGGATGGCAAGTTATCCATACAAATAGGACAGAGCGGCTCATCTTCCACATCTCCATCTCCATCTCCGTCTTCCTCTTCATCCTCTTCACCATCCTGAACTTCACTATCCACTTCAATCACTTCCTCATCATTGTCAATCGCTGAATGGTCTATCTCTCCTGGATACTTTGAGTTTATACGCTCTATTTCTTCTTCAGCCAAGTAAACGCTGCTGTGTGGTTTCCTGTTTCTACTTGGTATTTCATCCTCGGACTCATCAGAAGCCGCTGTACTTGGAGGTCGGCTCTCAAAATCTCTCTCCATTAAGGATATTGTGTCTAACATCAGCGTCCTTCAAATTGTATGTCACTTGTTTCTTTGTGGCAATTCTAGTTCTGGGATCATTCCATTTAGTTCTGCACAAATGATGGATCAGAAAAAAAGGCAGAGGAAGAGCAAGAATCTCCATCGCTCTTCTAGGCAAAAAGCCTCAGAGCGAGCCCAAGGGGACGAGGAAGCCATTTTAAATCACCATCACTGATTAGTTACGATAACGACAGTGTTTAGCACCTTTTTCTTCCACATTTACCTAATAATACTTACGCAATTGACTCTCAAGATGCCTTTCGAAGTTGGTGTATTAATCCTTTCAGACACATGCTACAAGGATCCTTCTCAGGACAAAACCACGCCTGCCGTTGTGGAGCTGCTTCAGGGTTGCAAGAAGGATAACGAACCCATCTTTTCCATTGAAAAGACTGAGATCATTCGTGATAATATCTTAGACATCCAGAGAAAAATTACTATGTGGACTTTAAAGGATGATCTGAGACTTATTTTGACTTGTGGTGGTACTGGATTCACTATTAGAGATGTAACACCAGAAGCAGTGAAACCCTTGATAGAAAAGGAAGCCCCAGGTATCGTTCATGCGATGCTTTCAGAGTCGTTCAAAGTGACTCCTTTTGCTATGATGGCAAGACCTATGGCTGGTGTACGTAACAAGACTCTTATAATCACTCTTCCAGGATCTCCCAAAGCATCAAAAGAAAATTTGCAAGCTATTTTGACCCCATTACCCCATGCACTAATTCAAATTGAGAATGAAGATGCTAGAGCTATCCATAAAAAGATGAACAGAACTTTGAACGACGCATTACCTGACACTCCCATTGATAAGAATTACGATGCATCGCCTGTTCAACATGCTGTGAATGAGGAGAAAAGTCAACATGATCATCACCATCACCACCACCATCACCATCATCATCATCATGGACAGCCGCAGGGAGAAGAAAAAAAGGTGGACAAAGTCTCTGGTAGATTTGGCTGTGGACTAGCAAGGCACAAATTAATATCTAATGATTTGGATGCTCCTGTTACTCAAAGAGCTAGAGATTCACCCTATCCCCTTATCTCTGTTATAGATGCATATAAGTTAATTGCTGAATTTACGCCACAATCAGATGTTACTTTGATGGACATTACTGACTCTCTTTTTACAGGAAGTGCAGTTGCTGAAGACATTTATTCTCCTGTCAATGTCCCTAACTTCCGTGCCAGTATTGTTGACGGATATGCCGTCAAAAGCAGTGATGGACCGGGAACATATCCCGTCGTTAGTATATCACATGCTTCCTCTTCCAATACTCAAAAGGTTTTACAAAACGGACAAATTGCAAGAGTTACAACAGGTGCTCCTATACCCGAAGGTTCTGATGCAGTGGTTATGGTTGAAGAAACTCAATTGATTACATTAACTGATGATGGTGAAGAAGAAAAAGAAGTCAGGATCTTGGCAACTGGAGTCAAACCGGATGAAAATGTAAGAGAAATAGGTTCCGATTTACAAAAGGGTACTTTGATTTTACCTAAGGGTGCTGTTATAAGTAATTCTGGAGGAGAAGTTGGCTTACTAGCCAGTGTTGGTCTTCAAAAAGTGCTGGTTTATGCCAAACCAAAACTTGGTATTCTCTCTACTGGAGATGAATTAAAGGATATCAAGGGATCAAATAACGATGTGGAACTCAGCTATGGTGAGATTTATGATAGCAATAGACCAACTTTACTGAAATGTGTTGAGAATACTGGCTTTGAAGCTGTTGACTTAGGTATAGCATCAGATTCCAAATACTCTTTAGAGACTTTGATTGCCAATGCATTCAAAGACCACTCTATTGATTACTTGATTACAACTGGTGGTGTTTCCATGGGAGAAAAGGATTTATTGAAGCCAACTATTGAAAGAATACTTGGCGGTACAATTCATTTTGGAAGAATCAAGATGAAACCGGGAAAGCCTACCACGTTTGCCACTTTTGAATATGAAGGTAGGACTAAAGTGATCTTTGCATTACCTGGAAATCCCGCTTCTGCCACAGTGTGCTATACTGTCTTTGTACTACCTTCTCTCCACTTATACAGTGGAATATTACCTGTTGGAGACACACCTTTACCTCTTTCTCCAAGAGTCAGAGTGAAATTACTGGGTGACACAAGGCTGGATCCTAGACCTGAATATCAAAGAGTCCATGTGTCACAAGTGGTGAATGCTGATGGAACCCTTGAGCTGGTTGCATTGTCCACAGGTTTCCAAAGAAGTAGCAGAATCGGTAGCTTCAAAGGTGCAAATGGTCTACTGTGTCTTCCATCTTCAAATGACGCCCAAACTAAGATGCTATCTGCTGGTACATTTGTAGACGCTTTGCTGATTGGACCTCTCAGTGGGTTGTAATAAAAAGTCAAAAAAATATGCGTTTATATTTGTCTACGTATACACCCATTTATAGTTTTACTTATCAAGAGTATAATCTTTATACCGTTACAAAATGTGTTGCGAAGTATCAGTGAAGGCAACTTGTTTGATCTCGAAACAATTGAGATACAGTAATGTGCCGATATAATTTTACGTGTTATGAAACACCCAGTAAATAATTGCCAAGCTATCAATTGATGACATTTGATGATCTTTTATATCTCATCCAGGGGATTTACTATTAATTTGAATTATAAAATTTATAGCTAAAACATTTGATTAACTCATCCAGAATAGTATTGTATATCTTCTTTATCCTGTTTGTGGATCACATATATATACAACAAATGAGGAAAGACAGTAGTGTGCTGAAGACTTTCTTGTCAAATAATAGTAGTGCGTCAACCGACATTTCGCCAAATAAATATTCTTTAAGAGGGTGATAATGCTCTAGTGGTATAAAGAGAGCCATCTCCCCGCCAAGGTACCATCTTCAGACACTCTCTGGTAGAAACTAACACAACTGTACAAGTTAGCGATTTGGATGATACATTGTATAAATGAAACAAACTTTATTTGAAACGGTGTATAGGTAAAAATGAATACAGCCGTACCACAACAGTACGAAACACCACAACAGAACCTGCATCAGAATCTGCAACTACAACTGCAACAACACCAATTGCAACAACAACAACTACAACAACGATTACAAGCACCAATTCTGGTACGTCTTACTTTATATTTTTTAATCTTTCAAAGTTTTTTCTTTTTCCATTAAGAATTTTCTCCTTACTAATCTTTTTTTTTTATCTTTCATCAGACTGATTTGCCGAATATCGAACATGTACGATTAGCTGGACTGAAGCTAATATGCCAAAGCGTGGGACTTCCACGTACAGGTAACAAGGATGATCTGAAATCAAGAATATCAAAGTACATTGCAGAAAACTACGCCAACAATAATGTGATAATACCCGCTCTAACAGTCATGGTTAGATGGATGACAGATGATCGTGCAGACAAAACATATACCCATTTCGATTTTGCGGGACTCAAACAATATATTTCCGATAACGAGCTTTTTTCGTCACAGCAGCTTAATGCTTTAAGGCCTGAAAGATGGGCTGAACTTCGTCCCGCTCCTATTAGTACCCCTACTGACTTGATTAATTTTAATTTTACCGATCAAAATGTATCAACTGAAACTTCTCAACCATTGTATCTAAACTTTGCTTCTAGTCCATATTACTCAACAATTCGCTATTTGGACATGCATAAATTAAAGGAAAATATGCTAATTCTAAATTCTACTCCAAATAGAGGACAAGGTACTTTCAAATATTGCAATATTCATTTCAGTAGCGAAGAATTGGCGATTTTACAAAAGAGAGATCCTAGCGTACGCTTATATTTCATGTCTGGTCGTCTCAATCCTAGTCATCCTGGTAATCCCATACATGTGAGATACCCAAATGCCAGTGCAGTGAGTTGCAATGGTATCAGAATAGATATGAGGAAAGTAATAGGAAACAAAAAAGTGGCGCCTGTCCCCTTGGATATTACTGATTACCTCAAATTGGAACAACCCTTAAACAATTTAATTATTGATTGTGAGTACGACCATAGCAAGAAGTTCATGTTCTTTTTTGTGATTGTGAGACTAATTTCTATTCAACAAATAATAAATCAAATAATATCTGCCAAAAAAATCACCAAGCAACAAGATTTGAAACTGTTACAGGATAATGCAGATGATGAAAACGAAATTACAGAAACTTCAATTGGCTTATCCTTAATTTGTCCCTTTTCACAAACAAGGATGAAAATCCCTGCAAGATTTAAAACTTGTAATCACATCGATTGTTTTGAGCTGACTCATTTTGTTGAAATGCAAAGGAAAAACCCCAATCCATTTTGTCAACAATGTTCAAGACCCACTAAGTTCAAAGATTTGGCAGTTGATGAATATTTTGAGCAGATTATAAGAGAAGTTCCTAGCAATGTAACAACCGTGAGAATCAATCCTGACGGTTCTTTGCAAAAAAATGATATCGAAGCTCCTGAACGGGTGGAATCACCAGAAGTCATTTATATTTCTGAGTCAGAGGACGAAGAAGGGGAGCCACATGAGGCACAGCAACAACATGTAGAGCAACAACAAATGGAAGAGCAACGGGATGAGCAACAAGTAGAACAACAACAAATTGATGAACAGCATCCCGATGATGCTCTCGAAAACAGTAATGTTTTACACGACATTACTACTGATAATAGCGCCGGTCATGTAGTTCAATCTACTGACAATTCAAATGCAGATATAAACAGCCAAGAGAATGGCATAATCAATGATGCAGCTCAACCAAGTCCTGACGTTTCTTCCTGTCTTCCTCCCTTGCCACCACCTTCTTACCCTCCACCTTTAAGCATGAGTATTAATGGTCTACCACTACCATGGGTTTCTGCAAGGCGTGTAAGTGATACTTCTGCAGAGGGAAATATTACCATTGCAGGAGGTAACAACACGGACAATAGATTCTCAGACTTCCAATCTCATGAGAGAAACGTGGGTTTCTTGATTGATGAGGAAGAAAGAGGAGACGTGAATACAAACCCTAATCCCCTGGATACGGTGGAAGAGCCTAATGTACCCGAAACTAAAGTACCTGCCAGCATCTCTCACTCAGAAGAATTGCTTGAGGAAGCAACTCATAAGGAACTATCTTCTGAGCCTGTATCTCCTGAAGAAACCGAAGATGATAATGAGCAAACTGAATTAGTTTCAAACAATTATACTTTGCCAGCTAGTTTTATCACATATCCAACTGCAGAATGGACACCACCCGTGGACCATGTTCCATCAGCTGGACAACGTGAGCTGGTATCTGAGATTCTTGAGCTACGCAAATTGTATGACACAAAACTAAGTGCGCTTGAAGAGCTCAAGGAAGAACAAAAGACTTTGCTTAAGATGATCGAAAGAAGAAAAAGCGATAAGGCATTAAGAAAAAGTCTTTATAATTTAAGTTTAGAAATAGAGAAATTGATCAAATGGATTTATTACTACTATGGCAAATTGCAATCGCATCACTATCTCTTTGATCTTTATAACATTGCTCCTTTCTTGAGCGATTACAAGCAGTCTAAGAAAGGCAAGGAACCTATACCAGACACTGAAAAGGGGCTTCAACAAAGGGAACCCCAGGGTAATAGTGTTGAAGAAGAAACCAGAAAGTCTCATATGGATGTTGATACTGATGCTCCAGTAGAGGCCAATACGATTCAAGATAATGAAAAAGTTCAAGCTCCAACGAATGATACTAATGTTATATTTCATCCTGAAGAAGCACTTATGACAAATGATCAAGAAGCAAATGAGCCTGCGGTAGAAGCAGTAGAAGTTTCTAGAGAGAGTTCTGTAGTTCCCATGGAGAAGAATAATGAATTATTGAATCTAGTGAGAAGAGATACCAATCCGACACTTCCTTCTGAAACTAGAAGTTACACTAACAGTGAGATCTCAGATCCCCTTGTTGATGAAGGTATGAATCCTTACCTTGCTCGTAAATATTCAGTATGGAATAATTGTGTTTCTAGAAATGATACAATCAAGTTCATCTCAAATCCAAATAAAATAGATTCATTGATAAAAAATGGGAGACAACAATTACATCAATTGAACGATGCTAGATTTTCTAAATCAAGTAAGTTACAAGTTTATTTAGACTTGACAGAAGATGACGAGATTTACAAAGAGACAAGATTATTATGGGGACAGACATTAGCTGCCTTGAGTAGTGCATTGAGTGAGAAAAAGAAACAATATCTAAAGAGACAAAATAGAGAAATGAAAGAAGATTTAGGTATAAAGAAAAGAAGAACCGTATCTTTTACTCCTACTCATGCCTATGAAGAAAATATCAATGATTCAGGAGAGAGATATAGATCTGACTCTACTCCAATTTTAAACCAGGGTGATTTTGCCGCACAGCCGGTGAACTTTGCTGTGGCTCGCTGGCCAAGTGTCGATCTTAATAATTATGATGAAGATTATGAACAAAATAATCAACCAGTTATTCCATTTCAACCTGGGAACGGCGTGGAACAGGAATGGACTTTTGCAACAGGTAGGATGACGCAGTCTAACTCAAATTTAAGACATGTATCTCAAGTAACTTCTAGTTCTAGTTCTCGTTTAGGATCAGGTATTGAAGAAGAAGTATTACCTCAATGGAGTAGAAAAAGCTTGCTTAATCCGTCCAAGAATAATCAAGAATAAGAAATGAGTTTTCATCCAATAATCTAATAAAGCGAATAGATAATTTTATAAAAGGTAATAGGATATAATATTATTGAATGATTATAAGAATTCTACGAATGAAACATCTATGGGATAAAAGGGATCTTAGTATTGACTCTTTTCTTGTAATTGATATAATCATTACCAAAGAATTCAATCAATTTAACTTCTTCAAATCTGATTCTCTTGTTAAAGAAATTAAATAACACCAAAGTGAAACCTATAGTTGATATAGGGTTAAGTAATAATAATTGAGTCCCTATTCCCCAATAGAAAAATCCAGCGTATGAAGGATGTCTAAATATAGAATAAATTCCATCTGTTACTAAAGTATGATTGTCTTTTTTGTGATGTGCTATCAAATGAGAGAAAGACTCGCCTGCTTTAATCATAGCTAATGATCTAACACTCTGACCTGCCAGGACAATTATGAAACCTAATATTGATATTAAATGGTATGAATTTGATTTGAAATCAGGGAACAAATATGCTTCAATGATGAATTCTAATATGGCTATAAAATGTGCTAAGTGGTATTCAATGCCATTGTTTATCAAGTAAGAGCCTTCATTGACCTTATCAAAGCTGTATTTGGCAGTTATGTAATATTCTAAAAAATGGAAAGTCGATAATGCAATTAAATAGATGGGTAGGATCTTGAATTTGAAGAAATCAAAAGACGAGAGTAATAATGGAATGTTTATACCAATCAGTATACCCAGTACAAGAGCAATTGTTGCAATACGATGGAGCTTGTTGTCCTGGTATATTCTGAATAAATTAGCATGATTGATTATTAAGGCGGAAGGTGATGGTGATGGCGATGAGGAAGTCATTTTTGAGGAATAAAAGAGACAAAAGATGAGCTGGACGGACAACTATATCATTTGAATATCAAATTGGAATGTGATATTAAAAAAGAAAAAATGAGTCTTGAGTATTTGTATATTTATATATATATATATATACCCCCAGGTAAATGTGGTTTATAGCTCATTACAATAGGTTATTGAATCAGAATCAAACATTTCAGAATTACCATATTAGGATTGAAGTAAATGGAGAAGGCCCACACCCCACACCGCAGACCAGATCATAGTTCTGCTAAAAACGTTGTACTAAAAACTAAAAACTAAAGGCCCGGTACTGTGGTAAGTGAGGGGTGTACGCACGTGACCACGTCGGTTCGGTATAAAAAGAAGGCAGAATCAAGGGACTTCGGCGAAATTAGCCGAGTTCTCAAATGGGAAAGAGAAGAGAAAGCAAGGGTCAGGGGAAAAAGAATCAGGGGAGACAGCGGGTAAAGCCTACTATGGAATAAATGAATGAATAGGGTTTGTTTGATGATTGCTGTGATGTAATGATAATTAGGTTAACCAAGGCATTAGGAATATAAGTTCAGTTAATGAAAGAAGAAGGATAAATAGTAAAGTCCGTGATGTTTACCCTACAGACTGATGATGTAATTGACTTTATAACGAATACGAGATTAAGTGATTATATTTAAACGATTAAAAAAAAACTAGAATGATTTACTTTACTGTTTCAAAACAAGCTTAGCAGGTTTGGAGATTTGATAGATAAGATCTTATTCACACCGTAAGGCATTATTTGATGGGGTTATGTATACTGCAATTGGCGATAAACACGGCATGGCTATTGAATTTCAAGATGAAGATAATTCTACTCCACTTCACTTGATTATCATATACATACATACATACATACATACATACATACATACATACATACATACATACATACATACATACATACATACATACATACATACATACATACATACATACATACATCATATATATATATATACATCAAACACCATCGAAGTACCCGACGGTGGGGATTAGCCAGAATCTCTTCACACTATTTGAACCGAGCCAATTGCAATTAAGCCGGAGAGAAAAAAGCCCAGAAATTGAAAGAGCCTCTTTCAATTGTCTATAATTTGTATTTGTATTGTTTGAAATTCGGGACCATAATTATTAACATTAGTCTTTAACATTGAGCAAACGCACCTGTTAAGGCACGCGTACGTATAAAGGAACTCTGACTCTGCTTTCCTATTATCCAGTGTTCCGCTTCTGTGCCTGCATAACTCTCACCCCGTACATCAACCCATCGGATGCTTCCGAACTTACTCTGCCTCCAGAGCCATTCTTATGAACGTATAGTATTATTTACTTACTTGAAATGTCTTGGTTTGCCATTCTATACTAGATATCTTTAGTAAGTAAAGTTAAAGATCTGATAAATACGTAATCCACTTTAAGAACTGTAAATTCAGTCAGACAATAATAATTGTAGACCGTGAATACCAATTTAAAGATCCAACCATCTCAAGATCGAATACGAGATGGAAAGGCGGTGTTCGGTGAATCCTATGAACTTATTACTTAAGACTTGCCAATTCAGCAAATCATTTTCAGACACTCTGCATAGTTAGTGTGCATCCTCTGGTGTACTCGTGCTTCTGGTTTACGTACTACCAGTCACTTACTTATTTAATTCATCACATACAATTAAGTTAACTCCAACGGCTTGTGCTTGTCTCTCCGTTGCCGAGACCCGTGGTCCCTGACTTGATACCCTTTTCAGTGCAAATAATGTATAGCCATTGATGTAAAATCCCATGTTTATTGTTATTCTGTTATTCTCCTGCCATTTATTCATTAGTATGATTCATGCATATCTGTATAGTGTATTTTATTTTGTATATATATATATATATCATATCCCCCCGTCCATTGCTCAACCGCATTATTTACCTTTTAGCATAGTCTACAGTAATACTTTAATTAATCGTAAATATATTTTAACTAATACTTTAACTAACTAACACTTATAACTACCGACTCTTATGGAATATACTTATTTATCAAACACTTCGTCTCTATTCTTAAGCTCTTCCTCCAAATCTTCAGCCGTTTTAAACACTGCCTCCACCAATAATGTCAATACCATCAAGCCAAAAATGTCTTTAACACCATCTTTAACCGCTTCTAACTTGGCTAACCTCAACCAAGGTGTTTCCAACACCAATAAATTGAATATCGACATGTCTGAAGTCGACGAATTAAATTTTGACTTAGATTTGGATTTAGGTCAAGATCTAGATTTAAATCTCGGTTCTGAAATGGAAAACTTTGGTAATAAATACCCCTATTCTTCATATCCATACGAACAATTAGACCAATTGGAAGAATTACAAGAATTCGATGATGATATCTTCTCTATATCAAACAGATCGATGGAAAGTACTCCTACCATTACTACAGCCACAACAAATACTTTCATGAACCCACCTTCAGAATTTTCATTATCTCCATCACTTCTTCCGCAAGATGATAATGATAATGATTTCTTATCAAACTTACAATTGAATGAATTTTTTAACTCTTCTGTACAGAATTTTGAATTTTCGGATTTATTGGGTAAAGAAAGATTTTTATCGTTATCATCGTCGATATCATCACCATCTTCTTCATTATCTTTACCTTCGGCAAACCGTGTTAGCCAATTCAAAAGACCAGGTATCACTCATCTTAATTCTTCCAAAGATTTTAAACCACCCAAGAACGTAAGGTCTGCTAGATTAAATTCCTTTATCTCCGGAAATGGTTATAAAGTTGGCAAACCTAAAAACCACTCATTACCAAACCTATCCAATTACTTACTGAATAACCACAGCAATGCCGGTACAAGACCAATAGTATGTCATATTTGTAACGTCACTTTATCAAGAGCAGATTCTTTGAAAATTCACATTGACTCGTTACATAACAACACAAAATATCAATGCCCCTATCCTGAATGTGGTAAATTATTAGGATCACAAGCAATTAGAAGACGTCACATATCCATTGCTCATGAAAGAGATTTATCAAAGATGTATGTTTGTTATAAAGAATTATCTAATGGTGGGTCAATTGGTTGTTTGAAATGTTTCGGTAGATCTGAACAATTGAATAATCACTGGGATACTAAGAAGGCAAAGAGAAAATGTGGTATTGATACTGAAACAGATACAGATATTATTCCTAGGAAAATCATGGATTTGAAATTGTCTAATGAGTTATTGAGTAAGATTAAATTAATTAATAACTACACTGAATAAACTAAATTAATGACCTCTTTATGACGACTACTTTATGACGACTACTTTATTATTTTTACGATGTTTTTTTTACGATTGTTATGACTCCCATACCCGCTACCTTTATGTTTTATTTGTTTTACTATACCTTATGTATTCACTTATGTAACTCTTTTTTTTTTGTTAAGATAAACAGGTTTACCTTAAATGAATGAAATGTAATATATACCTTAAAATATCAATGTAATTAGTTAGAGTAAATCTTTTCCACGCGTTTAGCTGCAGGCGATGGCGTAGTTAGCAATTCTACCCCTTTCTTATCTATTGCTTATCGTTTTGATGGATCATACTAATTGTTTCTTTCTTCTTTTTTAACGAATTGCCTCTGATAACTATAAATAATACATATTTACTCAGTACCAATCAATTATATCAATAATCAACATGTCCGACAAAAAAACATTTATCGTATGTCCTTTTTGCACTTTCATATAATCACCGTCTACCCTTACAGGCAAATTGACACATTCTTAAAACTGGGTTGCTTGCCCTCGTGAATTATATTTTATAAGATCAAATATACTAACTCAGTTCATCAATTTTTACTGATATAGGTCACTTTAAAAGACTCTGTTCCATCTTATGACTCGTACGTTAATTTTAATGAATGAATTGAGTTGATTTCCCGTATAATTGATTTATAAAATACTAACTGATTTACTTAATTCAACAGCTTCAAGAAAAGTTTAGCTGACATTGGTGGTGAAGTCAAGGATGAATATACTTTAATCAAAGGTCTTGTGTATGTATTATATTTCTATTTCCTACTTTATTCAATTCTCTGATCTAATTTACTAACTAATCAATTCCTAATTCAGCGTGTCATTACCTTCTGAACATTTCTCCGCTTTAAAAGCTCATGATGATGTTGCTACCATTGAAGAAGACTCGGAAGTCAAGACCCAATGATTTGATTTAATTGTCTTATCTAGTGTCTTACCACCGGCCTGTTTACCTACAGGTAATTAACGTTCATTTTACTTTTATTTATTATATTTATTATAAAAAAAATTACTTTATATAACTTCTTTTAAATAGCATTTCTATTCAATATTATCAAAAGTTATATTAATTATTGTAATATGCATTCATACATACGTATACTTATTTGTTATCATAAATTATGAAATTAAAGAAAACTAATATCTTTTGAAAATTAAATTTGATAATTTATCGATTAAATGGAACACTACATAAAATAGCGTTGCCTACAGTAAACTCACTTTTAATTCTTAACCTTAGGATTAATGCCCTCTTATTCAAAGTAACTCAACATAATTAATCATACTTACTCTTTATATGCCTATATAAAAGATCTCTAAAGTATTTTAACAATAGTATGCTAACTCATAAGTAATACATTATCATTGATACTACCATTACTTTAGTCGCCATCTCACATTTACTCCACCATATATATTTTTTTCTAGCCATATCTAACTTATTTGAATATATTTCATCTGAAATTATTTATACGACGGCAAGGACAATGAGTGAAAAGATATGTTTTCTTTGAGTCGATATAGATATGTGTATTCTATTATTGATTTACGACTCTGGACAACTGACTTGAAGTTGAAGTTAAGACCAAGTCAAAGACAGTATTCCACGATTGAAAGATCGATTAAGATAAAGAGGAAAGAAGAGAAAGATGAAATACAGGGTGGATTAAGCCAAGATGAGATAAGGAAAAAGTTAGTGAATAAGTTTGTCATCAAGAGTGAAAGTGCAAGTGATAAAATTAGAGATAGAGATTTTCAAATATTGGATAAATTGAATAATAACCATGAAAAAGATAAAAATATTTCAAATGATTTTTCAAATGTCTTAGATATAAATAATCCTGATGAAATAGAGTCATACATATTGCAAATGGTTGTACGATTGCAAGAAAATAAATTAAAAGGTGATGAAGTATACGGCTTTAATCAATCTTTGAATTCAATCGAGTCTCTTGACTTTTACGATATTGTCTTACCAAGGGGTAACGAAACTATTGAAGGATTAGCTGATCATTACTTATCTCGCTTTTACAAAGATTTCGTTAATTCAAATTCCAGTGCAACAGCAAAGTTGACCAAAGGTGATAATCAACTTTTGAGAACAGTGATAAAGGATTATACTTCCAAGATTCTTGATTCAAACCACTCTAATTTAAGACAAGATAATAGATTAATTAAATTAATTGGAAAATTATTACAGGATAAAATGGGTGGGTTAGAACCGTTAACAATTACTTATATCTTGAATTATATTTGTCAAGTAATGCTTAATATTCCTGAGAGACTGAAACTGTTGAATCAAAGCAAAGAAGAACTCGATAGGAATTCCAAAAAGGAAATTAAACAAGTTAAATTTATGATTTTTAAAACTTATGAAATATATATGATTTTAATTTCTATATTAGTGGGGGATAATTCACAAATACTTGCTAGGAATTTTGACAAGTATAAATTATTATTACAACAGTTGGATTATAAATTAACAAATAATACAGTTGAAGAACAGTTGAGATTATTGAATTATTTTAATTTGGAAACAAAGGAAAAGCTTAATGATTTAAATAATTTCAATATCGTATTAAATTTTGAAATGAATTTTGAGAATTCAAATATTGAAAAGTTTAAAACCTTAAGGGATATTCTCAGTCAATTAAACCAAAGCAATAGATCAACCATAAATGAAATCACATGGCAAATAATTTACTGGAATTTCAAATCTATTAAAGTGAAAAATGAAATGTTTACAAATTTGAAAACTTATCAAATAAACACCAAAGTTTTGAATGAAAAGCTTATTATTGATTTAATCAAGGGTAAAACATTATTTCAAGATGTTAAATCAATTGATCAGGATTTACAAAAGATCAATATATTTTTCATGGAATTATCATTTCAAGATTTACGTATCTTGACATTAGAATATTTGAATAATTTCTTAGTGAATGATACGAATGATATTTTGAAATTATGGACATTATTCTTTAAAACAAGAAAAGAAGCTAAGTTGAACCTCGAATTAAATTTGAGTTTATTACATGATATTTTATCAGACTTACTGTTATCCCGTAAAGATTTCATTAATTCCCTATATATGATAAATTATTTCAAGAGAATGAATTGGTTACCAATGGGTGAGTTAACATATGAAAGTGAATTAAAGATGGGATATATTTATAAGTTATTCATCGACTATTTTGCCTTGATAAAACAAGATCTTTCTCAAAACTTATCAATTCAGGATGAAGAGTTTGTTAAGTTATTACAAAGGTATTTCTATCAAAAGGCATCCATACCTGATGATATTGTTAGGAATGTAAGATTACCAGATATTTTGATTTTTGATGACGGAATACTAAATAAAGAGTATTTTACTCAAAAGGAATGGTTATATGCTTTAAAACCATTAACAGAGGAAATAACCAAGTTAAAAATTAGCAATGAAAATCCAGAAGAATTAATTTGGAAAATCACTTTGGAGGAATTTAAAACCATTAGGGAATTCTTACATAAGTTAACCAAGACTTCGGAAATATACGAGCATAGAATTCTTATTAAGAATAGTATCAATAGCGAGGGTCAGGGGTATTCAGGTATTGAGAATGTTGTCAAGAGTAAATTACAATTAAGAGAAATATATGGAAGGAAAAAAGATCATTTAATAAAGAATTTTATCGAATTGGTATGTGATTGACAATCAGACTAATTTTAATGAATTAAGGGGACCATTTATAGATCAACATGGGGCTTATACATATAATGTATATAAATAAATAAATAAATAAATAAATAAAAAGATATCAAACTAATTAATTAACTAAACGAATGGAATGGAAGAGTATACAACAGTATGTACAACATTTTTCAGTGTATATATACACTATATGCTTCCGCATTGGGACAATTAGACGAGTGAAGGGTCTCGATTTTTCTTTCTTGCTTCTATAATTTATTTATGGTTTTTAGTTCTCACATCTTTGTGGCGAGCACTTTCTTTGAGGCCCATGGCGTATTCCCATGTTGTGGCAATGAATTTGTATTCTTCATTCACAGAGACCCTTACAATAGGGCTACAAAGCTCATTCCAAACCCATAACTTGTGCATACAAATATGCTATATAGAAAATTTTCTAACATCACAATACATATACAGCAACATACCCACTGAGTCCACATACTCTCTACTCACTGAAGTCTGCAGTGGGCCCCACACCGCCAAATCTGGCAAAACTGCCGCGCGTGTGGGGTGTGGTGGGGTAGATCTGGACGATCGTGTTTGTTACTATCTGCGCTGCGGTCTTCACTAGCACAGTGTGCTTGCCTGCCTGCGGTGCAATACTAGCGGTATGCTACAGGGTATACACCGGAAGCTTTTACCAGTACATACAGCAACCACAGCCTATTGTTATGGAATGTGCTGCGGTGCTGTGTTGGCATCTCTGTGGTTAAACTGTTAGGGTGTTAGTTAGCCTGGGTCCCAGACGCTCTCTTGAGCTTCCGCTTTCGGTCGGAGGCCCAGCTTTTTTCTTAATTTTTCTGTGGGGGAGCAAAACAAACCACCGTGTATGCATAAACGGTCTATATATAAATTATTCAACGTTCCCACCCCCCGGTTTAACTATTGAACTGAACTTGTCCAATTCTATTAAAGTCATTAAAATTGCTATTCCGTTTATCTAAATTATTTAGTTCGTATAATTCACTAATACAATCTACAATGACAAACGAAGTGATCCCTTTAGTTGCTACTATTGATGTGGGTACTACCTCCACCAGAGTTATTCTCTTTGATAAATACGGAAGAGAAGTCACAAAACATCAGATAGAGTACTCTACTTCTGCTCAAAGTGAATCTAAACTAGACGGAAGGAAAAATTCTAATACTGAAGAAAATATTTTCTCTTTACAAGGTATTGCTATCAAGGAAAGTGATAATTTAGAAATTGAAGTCGAATCTATTCATCCAACACTCGTCTTCCCAAGACCAGGTTGGGTAGAATGTGATCCAATTCATATCCTGGTGAACACTGTACAGTGTTTAGGTTTCTGTATTGAAAAATTACTTGTAATAAATGAAGAAAACCCAAATAATGATACTTATAAGATTGCCTCTATTGGTATTGCTAATATGAGAGAAACTACAATTGTCTGGTCAAAGAGTACAGGTAAACCATTACATAACGGTATTGTCTGGAATGATACTAGAACTATCAACATTGTCAATGATATCAAGGAAAATAATTCCGAAGAAGTTTTGAGCAAAATAAGAGATATTTCAGGGTGTCCTATCTCAACATATTTTTCAGCACTCAAATGGAAATGGTTATATGAAAACATTCCGGAAATTAAGGATAAATATGATAATTCCAACGATTTGATGTTTGGTACTGTGGATACTTGGTTACTTTATAATTTAACCAAGGAAAAATCTTTTGTTACAGATATTACAAATGCTTCAAGAACCTCTTTCATGAATTTGGAAACCAAAGACTATGATCCATACTTATTGGATTTCTGGAAAATAGATACAAACAGATTGAATTTACCCAAGATTTTACCATCTTCTTATAATTATGGTACTTTCCAAGTTAATCAGAAATTCCTTAATCAATTTTCCAATAGTAATAAATTACAAACCAGTTCAATGGATTTAATCAATGAAGTTTTACGCGGTATAACTATTAATGGTGTTCTTGGTGATCAATCTGCTTCTTTAGTTGGTCAATTGGCCGTCAAAGAAGGTGATGCTAAATGTACTTATGGTACTGGTTGTTTCCTCTTGTATAACTTGGGTAATAAAAAGTTAATTTCAAATTATGGTGCTGTCACTACAGTTGGGTTTTGGTTCCCAGATTTAGATGAGAATGAAGATGGTGCCAAGTCAAATGAACCTCAGTATTGTCTTGAAGGTTCAATTGCCGTTGCTGGTTCAATTGTTCAATGGCTTAGAGATAATTTGAAATTAATCAACAAGGCATCAGATATTGGTCCATTGGCTTCTCAAGTACCTAATGCAGCAGGTGTTGTCTTTGTTCCTGCATTTTCAGGTTTATTTGCTCCATACTGGGATTCAGATACTACAGGTACTATCTTTGGTTTAACCCAATATACCTCGGCTTCCCACATTGCAAGAGCTGCTATTGAAGGTGTTTGTTTCCAAGTACGTGCTATTTTGAAATCAATGATTGCAGATACTGGTTCCTCCACTGAATTCTTGGAAGATAGAAAGAAATTGCAAAAATCAGTTAATGGTATTCCTCATAAACAGCCATTATCTAAATTAATCGTTGATGGTGGTATGTCTAACTCCAACACAGTCATGCAAATTCAAGCTGATATTTTGGGACCTTGTGTATCAGTTATCAGATCCCCCAATGCAGAATGTACGGCGCTTGGTGTTGCCATTGCCGCTGGATTACATAAAGATATCAAGTTTTGGTCTTCTTTGAACGAAGCCACAGAGATGATCTCAAAGGCAAGTATTGAAAACTTTGAAGATCCAAGCAGTAATAGGTTCAAGGCTAAGATGAGTGATAAGAAGAGACATAAGTATTGGACATTATGGGAAAGAGCAGTTGAAAGAGCCAAGGGATGGAGAAAGAAGATGAACGATGACGAACACGAATTTGATAGTGATGTTGATGAATTGGATGAAGAGATAGAAGATGGTTACTATAACAGTAACAGTGATTGAAAGGGAAAGAAATTATTTTTATAGATTATTTCATTCGGTTGTTTTTTTATTGGTGTTTTTGGGATTTGAACTTGCTTTTATTACTTGCTGCTAATTAGTTAATGGAATTAATTAATTAATTAATTATTTATTAGTATATTTAGCTTTATACAGTGCTTTATATACACTCCATATGTATTATTTATGTATTATATAAATATGTTTTGTGGTTTAAACTATTAGAATGGTAAAATATATATTGAGAAAACATACTATGATTATAGTCATTAAAGATATATTCACACCTCACGCCCAGTTGGAAATCGACGCGACGGCGGGATTAGAAAGATGGAAGATGAGGAAGGCAAACTCACTGTTAATCAGGTAATCGATAAATGGTTTGAATGACATATTGAAACTCAATTTTGAATCAATTCAGCTTTGAATTGGAAGATAATACAAATAGAAGGTATTTCCAGGGGCATAATAACTTTTAATATGCAAGCTCAATCACATACAGCTTCTTCTGAGTATCAGAATGAAGTAAATAATGTTCCAATTGAACATAGATTTAATCCATATACAGATAATGGTGGTACCATCTTAGGTATAGCTGGTGAAGATTTCGCCGTGTTAGCAGGAGATACAAGACAAACAACAGGATACTCTATTCAATCTCGTTATGAGCCCAAAGTATTCAATGTTGGTGATAATATATTAATGACTGCCAATGGTTTCCAAGGTGATTCAAGACAATTAATTGAAGTATTCAAGAATCAATTAAAATGGTATAAATTCGATAATAATTTTAAGAAAATGTCCATAAAATCAGCAGCTAGATTTATTCAACATTTATTATATGGTAAGAGATTTTTCCCTTATTATGTTCATACTATTATTGCAGGATTAGATGAAGAAGGTAAAGGTGCGATTTATTCTTATGATCCAGTTGGTTCATATGAAAGACAACAATGTAGAGCCGGTGGATCTGCAGCTTCATTGCTTATGCCTTTCTTAGATAACCAAGTCGATTTTAAGAATCAAATGGATCCAGACAATAAAGGTCAAAAGAAACCATTAAGATTTTTGTCATTAGAAGAAGTTATTGAATTAGTTAAAGATGCATTTAGCTCTGCTACCGAGAGACATATTCACGTTGGTGATGGTTTGGAGATGTTGATTGTCACAAAGGAAGGTGTTAAGACTTTATACTACCCACTTAAAAGAGATTAGATTTATTATTACGTGTTTAGTATATTATATTTATAATAAATGAAATTTGTATTGAAAAAAAGCAAAAAGGATTCTCTTGTCTGATATTATTGTAGTTTACGATTGCATCTATTTATGTTTACCAATAGTAGTGATAATAATATAATGTAATGTAATTTATTTAATTTGATTCAGTATAATTCAAATATTCAAAAGTTATAAGGGATTCTGGATTGTATTTATTATCTATATCAGTTCTTCATTGTGGTAAATTATAACCAATTGTCTTTAAAACCTTTTGATAATAAATGTAGAAGAAGTCAGAGTAGATAACAGTTTGCAAAATACCTGTAAAGACAGATAATTTATCGAGTTTACCCTCAGAGATGTATCTATATATCCAATTTGGAATATAAAGAGCTCTATAAATACCTAGAGCAAAGATATAATGAACTGTAATTGAATCTGCTTTACCTGTACTTTGCAACATGTATAATTGAGGTAAAATTGCCACTGATTCAAGCCATAATGAGAAAGACCATAAGATTTCAACTATACTGAATTCATAATTGAATATTAAAGACATTATAAAAGCTCCACCTAATAAATATTCAGCTTTAAAATCATCAGTTGTTTCAATGATCTTCTTTTGATATTTCTTCATCAAATAGACAACATAAACTGAAGATCCAATAAAGAAGATCTTCATCAAATAATTATAAATACTTGAGAAATTCCATAGTAAATCTAAGTAACGTGTTATGAATACTATTGTGTATAATACTTGAGTCTTTAATGATATACCTTTAACTGATTGTGTTGTTTGAATTGTTTGTATTAAGATGATTGTACTGACCAAATGAGCCAAATCAGCCCCTATACGGAATATGTTCATCATCTTTATAGGTACTTTGGTATAGAATTATTGGGGGTTCGAATGTATTGGGATTGATACATAAGTTTCTATTACTAAAAAGAATGATAACACGAATCATTAAATACATTTTTCCTTACTTGGCGGGGGTTTAAAAGAAAAAAATGTAATTAAGTACAGCGCATTTAGTTAAGAGCTTAAGTTAGAGTTAAGTTAAGTTAAGTACAATAAAACTAATTAAAAGTATTTAATTAATTTGCTAATTTTGATAAAACTATATAAGTATTAATGTGAAACATTTACAATTCATCTCTGTCGTTATTTGCTTGTTTTTGTTTCTCGATTTGTTCCTTTCTCCATTGAGGTAAGTTGTATAATATTTGATTAACATTTGAATTCATCAAAGCTCCAACAATTTCCTCAGGACCAACAATTTCATCCAAGACAAAGAACCATTCTTCAGATGGTCTTCCCTTGTAGAAATGAAATAAAGTTGGCATCTTCGAGACTGTGAATTGGTCTATCAATGGTTTGTTTTCAGGTAAACTAGCGTCAACACCTGCAAATACAATACTTTCATCTTCAACTTGATCTCTATAATAAAGGGCTAATCTTTGATAAAAGGAACCGTATGAGTTATCCCATAAAGAGTTTGATGGGTCGTAAAACACTAAGACAATATCTTTTTTCAAAGTATCTTTGTTATCATTAAAGATTAATTCATCAAAATTAGTTGGAGTAATTGGAATAACTGCAGGTTCGGGATAATTTGGTTGAATACCTGTAGCGTCTGTTAAATAGTTTATTATATCAACAGTAGATTTAGCACTCTTAAAATAACCTACTTGTTCACCTTCAGAAGAAAATAATTTCATAACTGGGAAAGCTACTAAATTATATTCTTTTCTAATTCTTTTATTATCTAAACCATTGACTTTAAAGATTTGTAATTTGGTATCTTTATAGAGTTCTCCAAGGGGAGCAAAAATAGGGTTTAAAGCTTGACAGTGTTTACAATTTTGAGAGTAAAAGTAAACAAATGAATAAACACCAGGTTTACCAAAAGCGACAGATTCAAAGTTTGATTCGTTTAATTCTTGAACTTCTTGTTGTGCAGAAAAGGCAGTAGAGATGAAGAAAAGAAAAGTCACAAGAAATGACCATGGTATTGTAGCTTTCATTATAAGTAACAGTTGAATGTAGATAATCCAAAATGTAAATTTGAAAGAAAGAGATATTTAATTAATATATATAGTATATATTGATTTACTATGCATGATGAATTGATGGAATAGATAACTTTTTCCAACAATAGTCTAGAGACGTCGATCGACTTGAGGTGTTTTAGGTCACGTGTAAATTAAACAACAATTCGGCTAAAAACAAGCCGGCTAAAGATATTACCAATCATTTCTTATCTATGAACCTGGCCAGACTTGGACGCTATTAAGTCGATTATCTCCTAGACTATAAAGAGTATAGAGTCTTCTTAACAGCTATGGACACAGTCACACAGAGAGTGATTGGAACTGGTATGAACAAGTGTTCTATGCATACATCATCACAAAGAGAATCACTATAGAGTAATATATATATATATATATAGTATATATATATCAATGTCGTATACTCTCTACTTTATAATTAGCCGAAAAGAGCCAAAGGCGCAAAATCTTTCAGCGACGCGTCGATGGAGAATTGTATAGAAAGGAGAGAAAAAAGAGAGGGGGTGAGATTGGAAGAGGAAGTATTTAAGCATTCAAGGGTCCGCCGTTGGTGATTCATACCATCACTCTTTTACTCTTTTACATTCAACTTAAAGAATCCATCCCTTTAAACCACTCAATTCTATCAATATGGTCAAAGCTGGTATGTACTAATTAATCTCATAAGACACATTGCTCTTTATATTTTTGAAAGCACAGTGTATGCCCTCTCAGCTCTCCACCAATCGCATCTCCGCTCCCGATTTCTCCTTTGGTTCGCTTACTAACTAATCTAATTTGACTATTTTTTTTTTCTTTTCAATACAGTTGCTGTCTTAAGAGGTGATTCATCAGTCACTGGTGTCGTCACTTTCGAACAATCCTCCGAATCTGAACCAACTACTATCTCTTGGGAAATCCAAGGTAATGATCCAAATGCTTTAAGAGGTTTCCACATCCATCAATTTGGTGATAACACTAACGGTTGTACCTCTGCTGGTCCACATTTCAACCCTTTTGGTAACACCCATGGTGCTCCAGAAGATGAAGTTAGACACGTTGGTGATTTAGGTAACGTCTCCACCGATAATTCTGGTTTAGCTAAAGGTGTCAAGAAAGATTCCTTAATTAAATTATTTGGTGAAAACTCCATTTTAGGTAGAACCGTTGTTGTTCACGGTGGTACCGATGATTTAGGTAAAACCGAACACCCAGACTCTTTAAAGACTGGTAACGCTGGTGGTAGACCTGCCTGTGGTGTCATTGGTTTCTCTGCTTAAATTTGATTTTTTAATTGAATATTTATTTAAGTTTTATCAATTTCAACTTTTGAAAAAAAACAAGAAAAACAAAAAAACATTACTTATCTAGTTTTTTATTTTTTTTAGTTTATTAAGTAGTATTTAGTAGGATGTATTTACTATTCAATTCATATTAATTCAGTTAAATTTGAATTGAATTTAAATATATTACATTCTTTATTCTTTTTCTTCTTCTCCGTTTTTAAACTTCTGATGGTTGATTAGTAGAATGTCTGGAAAAGAAATCAAAATCAATTGATATACAATTACCTAATAAAATACTTCTTTCATTAAGTGTTAATTTTTTTGATAAATCAATATGCTGATCAATTTCCTTCCCGCTTTGATCAGCTGCATAAATATTGATGAAATCTTGCTTATCCATAGAAACAACATAAATACCTGTATCTGTAAACATCTCTCTAATTAATCCAACAAAACTTCTGGATATACTGGATATTATCTTATTAGATTCATTGAAAACGGGGAAATCCATTGGGAATAAATTGGGAAATGCTTTTGATAAGAAAACAGAAACAAAAAATGAATTAATAGTACCAAATTGCTTAAATGTAAAAGAATCTTTATTAGTACTTCCAACTCTTTCAAATAAATCATATTTTATCCTCCATAAATGGAATGACTGTATACACTCTCCAATGATTTTACCATTAGGTTCACGATGATCATAGGATGCAGGTATTATCACTTTAACGTGTGAATTGATTAATTTGAAACCTCTCTTGAGACTCATGATTAAATTTCCATTATTATCGTATAAATCAAGAATATATGGTCTACGAGTTCTCAAAATTTGTCTTAATAACACTTTACCAAATCCAACCATTCTTTCCTCACAATACCCAATTTGTTCACCATAGGAATTCATTAACACGTATTTGTTTCCCTGTTCAAATGACATAAATACATTGAAATATTCAATCTTTCTTTCTAATACAATTCTTGGCTCATTTAAAATTTGAATTAATGAAGGATGTAATTCGAAATTTATATGCTCAGGACCACTTCCATCATTTTCTTTAATTATTTCCTCAGCATCGTAGACTCTATGCTGTTGTTGCTGTTGTTGTTGTTGCTGTCCTCTAGTAGGTCTCATAATGTTTCTCTGGTAATCTCTTATTCTAGAGGCGTATCTCAATTGCGGGTTTATCAGTAATCTTGAACTTAAAGATACTTGTGCTAAACGAATCGGACTCAACAACAGCCCTGATACCATTGCTTTATACATTTCAATTTATAATTGATTTACCTCTGGTTGACTACTAGTACATTATATACTTCAACACACTTAACTCAACACATGACCATGCACACTCAGGCGGGTCACCCATTCGATAGCTTGCTTGCGCCTTATTATTAATATTCATTGCTTACACCAGTACACCACATTTATTACTTTTCTATAAATACGCGATATACAATTATGTATCTACTTAGCTATCTATTACTTATTGTTTCTTCCTAAAGAAGAAGACAACTTATATATATTTTCATATACTTATAATTATTATTTAATATAATACTTTATATCGCAACTGATAGTTAATAGGAACGGTGTACGTACTATTAACACATTAGAATAACACTACCATAACTGGAGTTGATATTATTAGTATATCCTCTAGAGATCCAACAGGCTAATTTGTTACTGTTATTGGCACTTATCTTATTGTCTACAACAATAAATATAAGTCGTGAGAATACCAGATTATTTGTCAACAAGCGCAGAATTAATGATAGCCTTGAACTTAATCTAATCTCACCGACGCAGGGTAGCACTAAATCGACGCGCCGATCGACGTGAAAAATATTTTGCTGGTCGAGTTTGGAGTGAGTGAGTGAGAGTGGTGGTCCTTGAACTAAACTCAAACTTGACTTGGTTATTTAACTTGAACGATTTGTACAAATTTTGATGGTGACATAGCTGAGATATCCAGAAACTTCAAGACTCTTTTACTCTATATACTCTAGAAGAAAAAATGTTTTTCCAAAGGATATCCAAGAGATCCATCCATCTTATACCAAGATCTCGTTCATTGGATCAATTTTCCAACCAAGGTATCCAAGGTTTGATGTCCAAAGAACAATTCAACCTTGCTTGGAACGACCACCAGAACTACCTCTTGAAGAACTTAACTCTGAGAACTGTAGGAACTCAATATGAGACCATGTCCCCATACGGTGTATTGATGTCAACTGCTAGAAATGGGTTAGAATCCAATATTTTTCATTTTGCTTCTCAAGCTCATAATAATCATCTATTCTTTCAACAATTAACCACTTCTGAAGAATCACAAAACACAGTTATAAGTGAAAAATTATTAGATTTAATTAAGGCTAAATATACTCATTTTGATTATTTTAAAAATAGTTTATTACAACAAGCAGATTTATTATCTGGTCAAGGATATGTTTTCTTAGTAGAAAATGAAAATAAAGAATTAGATATCATAAGTTGTAATAACGACGGTACACCTTACAACTTCTTGAAATCACAATCTTTAGACTTGAACGGCGCTATCTCATTAGACGATTACAAGACTTTAGCTGCAAATAAGGCCAAGACTCAAGATAAAGAATCAAGAAATGAATTTAATATACCTTTATTATGTATCAATGTTTGGGATCACTGTTATCTCTTAGACTACGGTGTTAATGGTAGAGCTGACTATTTAGAAAAAATATTTGACCATATCAACTGGAATGTCATTAACAAAAGATTATTTGAATTCAATTAGATATTTCTACCCAATTCATATATTAGCTAGCTAGAACAATAATTCATGTATATATATATCTTCTGTTTCAAAAGAAAACGATTATTATCTCTTCACTATATATCTTCAAACTCGTAGTCATTAAAATCATTTATCTCTAAGATGACTGAGTTTAGATACTCATCATTAGCCCAATTGATATTCAAACTGTAGATTAAATTATTAATAAAATCATTAAGTAAGAAATTCTTTTTAATTAAATTGTTATTTCTAATCTTTAATAACCTTACTTTATTAATATCTTTTTCATCATCAACATCAGTATTGAACTCGTCTTCTTTCAAATACTTTTTGAACTTCAAGTCTTTGATTTCATTATATATTTCAACCAATTGAGTTAACTGATCTTGAAATGCAACAAACGCATCCAATTTCTTTCTTTTGATATCATAAACAAGTTCGTCATCTGTGATTTTCTTGAATTTGGTCAAGTACTCATTATACTCCATACTCAGATCATCTTTCTTTCTTGCTATCTCGATTAACTTCTTCTCTTTATCCACTAATCCTGTATTCCCATGCAGACTCCGCAGTATGGGGTACGTTATGAATTGTTGCTTTATGATATTGTTCCTTATAGTCAGAAGTTTCTTCAACAACTCTATTCTTTCACTCATCAACTCCGGAGAGTCCTTATCTTTGCCCAAATCCAGATCTATCGTCTTGATCACTTTGTTATACTCCTCTTCTATGACTTTTCGATCCTTTGTTCGAAGATAGCTTTCTTTCAGCTGCTTAAGTTTCGTGTGGTACATCAACTCATCTAGAGTGTGTGTCAGGTCAGAGTACACTTTTGCGTGCTCTTCTTCAGCTGATCTATTCATCATCGGAATATCAGTGTATCTATAGCTATATATATCAGAATAGTCGTATCTCTGTCTGTATATACATCTGTGTACACCTTCTTCAAATTTACAATTCTCTCTCTTTACGTGTGCTTCTAAATGCAGCTCCCTCGCTTTCCTCACGTGCAGGGCATCTTACAGTAAAGAGCTCTGTTATCTCTACCATAAATACCATTTCTCTTCTCTTCTTTGACCCCCCCATAACAACGACTAGATTCCTTCACATAATTAGCTAACACACCAAACAATCTCTACAATGCCCAAGTTTGTATACCCGAAGATATACGACTTTCCACCCTTCTTTACGAAGCAACCAAACATTAACATTTGGAGCTCGCAGCTCAGTAACTGGACAAAGCTGATCTTGCTCTACGCAGAGCACCACAAGCTCTTTGTAATGACTCCTAATGGCTCATACAACTCTGCAGACATGGCCAAGCACGAAGCGAACGCTTATGACTACGATAATGACGATCAAGAGCCTGAGAATGATAGATCAGTGTTTATTTTCCACAACTCTAAGATTCAAAGAACTTTGAAACCAGAAGCTGTTCAGGAGGTCATCAAAGAAATGCTGAGCCAGCAGCAATTGGACCCGATTGACAAGAAGAACACCAGCAGTGGATACTACGTTTTATGGAAGTCCTATGAGGAATGGGGAGACCACATTGTCGACTGGATCGACAATATGGGGAACCAGAAGGGCTCCATTCTTACGTTGTACGAGATAGCAAACAGTCCTGCCAGCGAAAAGCAGCCTTTCTACCACATGAACCCCGACTTCCTGCTCCGGGTACTGCGCTCATTAGCCAAGAGGGGCAAATGTGTCGTTATCGATGACGAAATGGGTGATCCTATGGGTGCTAAGTTCATTTAAATATACTTCAACTAAAGAATAATAGAGAATTACCTATCACGACTAAAACCACACTATCGGAATTATGTGTGGCGCACACCCAAAATCAAATTTTTTTTTTTCTTCCTCTGTCATAAAAAAGTAAAGATAAACACGTTAGGTGATTATTTAATTTCAGCTCTTCTTCAACATCTTCCTACTCCCTTACCGAGTCCCACTAGTATCCCTCAATAGCCGTGGTATAACGAGTTCACTCAGTCATTAATACATCTCTTTATATTACACAAAAATGAAGTACGTCGTTGTCTCTGGTGGTGTCATCTCTGGTATTGGTAAAGGTGTTTTAGCTTCCTCTACAGGTATGCTTCTAAAGACTCTTGGTCTTAGAGTCACTTCAATCAAGATTGACCCTTACTTAAACATTGATGCTGGTACTATGTCTCCTTTGGAACATGGTGAATGTTTTGTCTTGGATGATGGTGGAGAATCAGATTTAGATTTAGGTAATTATGAAAGATATTTGGGTGTTTCTTTAACTAAGAACCATAACATTACAACCGGTAAGATCTACCGTGAAGTCATTGAAAAGGAAAGAAGAGGTGACTACTTAGGTAAAACCGTTCAAGTTGTTCCTCATATCACTAATGAAATTCAAGATTGGATTGAAAGAGTAGCTAGAGTTCCAGTTGATAAATCTGGTTTAGAACCAGATATCTGTATTATCGAATTAGGTGGTACCGTTGGTGACATTGAAAGTGCTCCATTCGTTGAAGCCTTAAGACAATTCCAATTCAGAGTCGGTACTGAAAACTTTGCCTTGATTCACGTTTCTTTAGTTCCAGTTATTCACGGTGAACAAAAGACTAAACCAACTCAAGCTGCTATTAAGGATCTTAGATCTTTAGGTTTATCTCCAGATATGATTGGTTGTAGATGTTCCTCCGAATTGGAAAAACCAACCATTGAGAAGATTGCTATGTTCTGTCACGTTGGTTCTGAACAAGTTTTGGCTATCCATGATGTCAATTCCACTTATCACGTTCCTCTTTTATTAAAGGAACAAAAGATGATTCAATACTTATCCAAGAGATTAAGATTAGATGCATTAAACGTCCCACTTGAAATGAAATTGAAGGGTGATGTCTTATACAACAAATGGTACCAATTAACTAACCAACATGATAAATCTTTTGAGAAAGTTTCAATTGCTATCGTTGGTAAATATACCAATTTACATGACTCATACTTATCTGTTATTAAAGCATTAGAACACTCTGCAATGAAATGTTCTAGAAGATTAGAGATTGTCTGGGTTGATTCAAGTGATTTAGAACCAGAAACTGAAGAAATCAGCAAATCTAACTTCCACAAGGCTTGGCAATTAGTATGCAAGGCTGACGGTATCTTAGTTCCAGGTGGTTTTGGTAAGAGAGGTATCGAAGGTATGATTGCTGCTTGTAAATGGGCTAGAGAAAACAAGATTCCATACTTAGGTGTCTGTTTAGGTTTACAAATTGCAGTCATTGAATTTGTTAGAAACGTCGTTGGTATCAAAAACTCCACTTCTATGGAATTTGATGAATCATTCGAAGAAGATTTAGCTTCAGTTATCTACATGCCAGAAATTGATAAGGCCACTATGGGTGGTAACATGAGATTAGGTTTAAGACCAACTATATTCGATGAAAAATACCAAGGTTCTACTATTCAAAAATTATATGGTAACGATCCACAAGTATATGAAAGACATAGACATAGATACGAAATCAATCCTAAATTAGTTGAACAGATTGAATCAAATGGATTGAAATTCGTTGGTAAAGACGAAGAAGGTAAGAGAATGGAAATCTTTGAATTGTCTAATCATCCTTACTTTGTTGGTACTCAATATCATCCTGAATACATTTCTAAAGTCTTAGATCCATCAAGACCTTTCTTAGGTTTAGTTGCTGCTGCTGGTGGTATCTTAGATGAAGTCTTAGAATTTGACTTAAAGAAAGTTGACCATGACTTTTAATTGAATAATTTTCATTCATTTGTTAAACTTCACAAAAAATCACAACTACTGTTAAATGTTAAAACCCAATTAATACCAGTTCTTAATTCACTTTACCCTTACCTCCAACATTTTTTTATACTGTTTATTTTTAAAGTGATTAATTTTTTACATCCTTTGATTTTTCTTATAAAAATTACATAACTAAATATTATTTATACTAGTTATTACGACCCCCACTAATACAATTATAATAGATCTACGCTCAAAAAAAAACACACATCAAAATCCCCGCCACCCCCACAAATCAAGTACTTGCACTACAGTAATGGCAACATTCTTGATAAATTAAAGGTTCATATATCCAGGAAATATAGCCAAGTTTGAACGTTCAGAGTATTGAAACAAAAAGAATGTCTTTCTCAAAAGCGGCACAATGTTAATTAACCCTACCAACGAGATCTGTGGAGATCTGTGGAGATCTGTGGAGATGCCGCTGAAAACTGGCATCAGCGGCTAAAAGAAAAAGTAAAAGAAAAAATGTACCTTAATGTGATTCCTAAATCGTAAAATTGCAGTTGAATTACTGCATATGATCTGGAATAAGTGGAAATTCATCAATTTTCGATAATTTACCTTATTCTCAATATATTTCAAGTTCAGTGGCACAGTAAAGTTAGACTGCCCTGTTTTTATTTCAGTTCCATGTTCCGCTTCATGTCAACCGGGTTAACAACTATTCAGGCTTCTCGCTTCTTAAATAGACGCTCCGTTAAACATAATATTATTTTATCCTTGGAAAACTGTAGAATAACCTTATTTTGTTAGATTCGACAGTTGAAAACAATAGAAGAACTCCATCCTGACATTCTTCCGTCCTTGCTTTTCAATTCAACGCAAAAGATCATAATCTCGGATAATATATGTATATGAGAACTGAGTTTTGAAGGTCTCTATTTTGTTTTGTTTAAAACTTGAAAATGTGGGTGAACTTAATGTAATTGAATCTTTGGTTCTTGTTTAATCAGTTAACACTGTATTATGAGCTAGTACACGCTGTTTTTGTTTGGCCCAAAAGCTTATTGGAGGAGTAAACAAATAATAAGCAACAAAGGTCAACAACATTTCAAATTCATATCGAGGAATTCAAATATTAGCTAGTAACTATCAATCTTCCGTACAAAAATGAATTGTTTTATATACTTACTCTAATATCTAGTTTTATCATAATATGGGAATGCATTTGAGGGAAACAAAATTGAAAACACGCCAATAGCTTGTTTTTAGGCTTAAACTTGCAGTAAGTTGAATATTGTTGTATTTTGGTGGCATGATAGTTATTTGAGTGCCAGCCCAACTTCGAAACCTTAGCCCCCCCAAAGACCCAAAGTGTACCTTAGTTGTAATATAAAAGCAAACATTATTTAATTCTTGTCTTCATAACACAGATGGGAACTAATTTGAGAGATAAGACAAATGTCGTTGGACCTCTAAGGTGCAACAATGAAAAGGAAAACAACCGCATTTGTCTTTTGAACTTGGAAAAAATGATCTTTATTAACTGATAATTGTTGATATCGTCTTATGTTTATGTTCTTTTTATTTATCATCAAATTACCAAGCAAATAAAATAATGTTAAAAATTTAGCTTCATGTGCCATTGTTAACCGGATAGTGTATTATGCACTGTCACTAGGCTTTACTGAACCATAAAGTTCCAATTTGTAAAAATTTTTGTTTATTGAACAGGTCTAATATGACGACTTTAGGTTAAACCAAACAATAATTATAATTCATAATCTATTAACCAAATTGACAACATTCTTCAAGATTTTACCGACTTTGGGGGTGTTCTTTGAAGTTATTACGACAACGTTAACTTTCAAAATTTAACTGAAAGTCAAATGATAACCCTTGGCATATCCATTGGTCTGTATCGAGTATAAAACCTGGATCAATATTTACAAGACATTGTAAACTCATTAAAATGTTAAAATGCTTTTGTGTTGTTTTCAATTATTTGTTATTTCGCAGGGAGGGCTGCATGTTCTCAAAGCAACCCGTACGAGATAGTCAACTACAACTGAACGTCTCATAGTTATCAATAAAACAAAGAATCTTGGTTATCAGACAAAGAATCACTTATGATTCTATAATACACATTTTGAAAGGAGTAACAGGAATATTAGAAGGTTTGAGCTAAGGTCAAAAAATAACTGAACTGTACTTCCGCACCTTCTGCGAGGACTACAACTTGATCTCTCTTGACGTCCCCTAAACATCTCAATGCTAAAGAGAGTGAAGTTTCAGTATCTCAAAATTGTAGAAAACATTTTCAACCTGTTATTTAATACCATAGAAGGATTAAGTTATAGGAAATTACCATCTTTGGAATGTTCCAACTTTTACGAATTTTATGACTCGGCAGCAGGTGAGTGAGTGTATGCAATAAAAAGAGTTCCGCCTTTACATAGCATTACATAAGGATATCGTATTATATTTCTATAAATAACAACCATTTTAAGTATATTTCCGATAATTGAAAAGCCAATGAGTTGTTGTAAGAGGTTTATTCTTATAATGTTCAAGTGGAGTTTAAGTTTGACGTTAACGTAAGTTGAGTCAGCCCAACAAAAAACTTGCCTTGTTTTACAGAAAGTAAAGTCACGATACCAATTAACTTCCTGAATGACAAGTCAGCTCTATCCTTATCTCTAGTTGTTTCAAGAAAATTAATAAATTGAAGTCACATCCAAGCTATGACATACAAAAGAAGAAGCCCGGGCAAGAGGGGACAGTTGTACATGCTAAGTAGTGTGAACCCCATCTATGTAGATTCATGGTACGCGCTAAAAGATGCCTTGGCTTGCAGATCAGATTGAAGATCAGACTTTAGGGTCCGAGTCAAGACTCTGTAAAAGCCAAAACGAATAGGTACAAAGCCAGCAACAAACATACGTGAAAAAACACTAAATAATCAGAAGAAGTAGCTTTGAAAGGGGCACAAAGAAATAAAAGTAAGTTGATACCATTTTTTTACAAAAAAGAGTGATAAACTTCGAGCTCAGAATTATTTTTTTGGATCGTTGGTTTGTGTAGGTAGATACTGGCTGTATTGCACACACCGCACACGGCGGTCTCGTAGTAGCAAAGTGAAGCAGCTTGCGTGCGTTGAAGGAGTCCTTGTCAAGACAATGTCAAGGCAAGATAGTTGAATACCAATAGGATGCCAGAACATAGAGGGACACAATAGTAAACAGATTGCCCCTCACTCAGTCCCACGTTACAGGAAAGCGCGTCGGTGCAATGCGGAGAGCAGTTTTGATCTATGTAAGCGTTGTTCTTAGGAAAAAAAATGAGTTACAAATCCGCATTTCTCTTTGGTAACATTCCACTCCCTTGATTTCACACTCACCATAGAATATATATCTCCAAGGGTTTACAATACAACAAAATCAAGTTAATATTCGTGTTCAGTTGGTTTTTTTTAATGATAAACCGGTTTTAAAGCGTTATCAGAGGAGATATAGAGCCATAAGAGGGTTTGGGAAAAGGTGGAAGTGTTGATACATACTTCCGCTTTTTGCTTGTATGCACCCCAAATTTCCCCGGATTGAAAGAGATGCGCGATGACAAAAGAATTAAGTATTTAAACCTGGGGAAATTCTCTCTTTTCATTAATTTAATTCTTTCCAAAACTCTTTTATATTTCTATATTATCTATTAAAGACTCTTGTACTTATTGATAAAGATATAAAATTTTACAAGATAATGAGTACATTAGATATGGCTAAAGTAGAAGTTGCATATTTCGAAGACAACCCCCTCGAGGCTGAAATTTCTGTCGATGACAAACTTGATGACGAAATAGTTCAGGACTGGTCTCCTGAAGAGGAAAAAAAGTTGTTGTATAAAATTGACTGTTACCTTTTGATTACTATCTTTTTCATGTATTTACTCTCCTATATGGATAGAACTAATATTGGAAATGCTAAGGTTGCTGGCATGGATGCTGATTTAGGCATGGATTCAAACAAATATTCCATTTCGCTTATTGTCTTCTTTGTCTTTTATGTTATTGGTGAAGTTCCTGCTAATTTAATTATGGTTAGAATCGGTCCTGTTCTCTTTGTTCCAACTATTATGATCATTTGGGGTGTCTTGACTTGTTGTTTCTCTAAAGTTCAAACTTATGGTCAATTAGTTGCCCTTCGTTGTTTAGTTGGTATCTTTGAATCTGGTTTCGCTCCAGCTATTCTTTTGATTTTATCTTCTTGGTACACCAAGAGTGAACAATCTAAGAGATTTGGTGTTTATATTTCTGCTGCCATTTTAAGTGGTGCATTTGGTGGTATTATTGCAGGTGCTATTACTGGCCATCTTGAAAATGCTAGAGGCATTGCTGGTTGGAGATGGTTATTTATTATTGAAGGTGCTGGTACCATATTTGTCGCTCTCGTTGCCTACTTTACTTTGCTCCCATTCCCTACTGAATTGAAACCAGGTAAAGGATTAAGAGGTTTTAGTGAAAGAGAAATCTATATCGCTATTAACCGTTTAAAATCTAATGATGTTGATACTTCTTCTGGTTCTGACATTTCTGGTTTGAGAGCTATTTGGTTAAACTTCTCCAGTTTTAAATTCAATTTGTTAATTCTTGGTTACATGGTTATTGTCGGTTCTTCCACATTATCTTACTTTTACCCAACTTTAGTTCAAGGTTTAGGCTATAGTGGTGATATGGTTCAATACATGACCATCCCTATTTATGCAGTTGCCTTTGTTGTTAATTTATTTGTTGCCTTCTTTTCTGATAAATACCAACATATGCGTGGTTACTACTTGACAAGTTTATTATTTGTTGCAGGTATCTTCTCTCTTATTGTTTGTGTTGTTTATCAATTCAAAGCCCGTTATGCTATGTTAGTCTTAATGGCATCTGCATTATGGAGTGCTAACGCTCTTGCTCTTTCATACGCATCCATTAATTTATCACACTTTGACGCTAAGACTAGAGGTGTTGGTCTTGCTATTATCAACGCCTTAGGTAACTTGGCTCAAATTTACGGTTCTTACCTTTTCCCAAGTGACGACAGTCCAAAGTACTTAATGGGTTTCGGTGTTATTACTGGTATGTGTTTCTTTGGTTCTATTGTATACTTTATGTTAGCCAGATACTCTTTCTTCCAGAAGAGATTTGGCAAAAACAACAGAAACAACAATATTGCTATGAACGAAGTTGAAGGTAACTCTGCTTCATACTAGATCTGAGATCAGTACAACGTTAACGCATCATGCTTTTGCTTCTTCTATACTATTATTACTATTATTACTCTCTGTCTTTTTCTTTTGTTTATTTCCATGACTACTATTTATTGTATACATAGACATTTTTGAATAAATGCTACTATTAAACCACTCTGTTTTTGCCTTGTACCGCAATCGCTTGATTAAACATAAACAGCCAAGAATTCAAGGTCACTTACTCATGGTCAGCTCGGCGCGCCAACCTTAACTAAGACCGCATTGTGCGCCGCGAATCACTTTTGTTTCCCCAGATGAGCGAGAGCTCAAAAATTATAATAAAACCAAGTGTTTCTCCGCAGTGTGTTGTAGATCGGATTTAAGTATGGCATAGGAAGGTTGGGTAAGCGCAATCATTACTATTTTTTTTTGATAATTATTGTATATATCGTTTACATATTATGATACATGGAAGAGTAAGTCTCGTAGAAAGTCACATCCCATAGGGCATCTGACAAATCTGGTCTCAAAAGGAATGGTTGGTTGTTGGCTTGACTAAGCATAGAGTCGAATATTTCTTCAAAATTAGGACTGTGTGTAGCGCTAGGGATATTAAGAGTTTCATCAATGCTTGCTTCATGAGGATGATGATTCATAAGGCCATTAGAAAGATTGATATTGCTGTTGTTTCCACTGTTGTTATCACTCTGGAATGTACTCATATTTCCTGGAGTAAAAGACGAAAAGGTTAGAGCTTCTTGTTGTGTAGTAGTTGTCTGAGTCGTGGCTGCTGATAAGTTCAAGAATGAAGGTTTCTTTAACATTCCTCCTAATCCTGCAAGATTAGTTGAAGAACTTCGAGTGCTGTCTATATGTGAGTACTGTATGCCATGTGGGAATTCAGATGGGGTAGGAGACGCAATTTTTTTATTGAATATTTGAGATCCAAAATCATTACTTTCTGAATGTGAAGGAGATTTCAACAATGCCTCTTTATCAACAGATACTAATGATTGGGGATCAACTTTTAAATCTGCTAATCTTCCTTTAAAAATATCTGCTGGTTTTTGAGCTAATGGCCAGATCTTGCTACATTCAAGTAAATAGTTAACACACTTCTTGATTCTATATTTGATTCTCTTTCTATTATTAATATCTTGAGTAACTTCGAACATCCAAAAAGAACAACTGATGGCTAATATTGTAGAGTAAACAGATAGTATATGTGGCGAGAAAACACCATATGAAGTCTTTTGTGATAGTAGAGATTTGATGACAATTAGCAAATCATCTATGATATCATCACATATCGCAACTGAGGAGCTGATATTAACACTTGTAGGATCTTTCAACATTGCCGTTGAAATGAAGGGTCTATTAATAGATAGGATTATAATAAAGAAAGTATAACGTGGACTCATACATAATTCGTTATGAGCTGTTTTCTTTAATATAGCTTTATTCCAAAATATTTCTTTTCTCAAGTTTTGTTTCCAACTCAATAGTTTCAGATTACATTCAGACAATACATCCATTCTCGCAATTTTCCCTGTTTCTGATACAGGTTTCAATAATCTATCGTAAATTTCATCAGATATATGATATAATGAAATCATAGCTTTTAAACAATCAAATGCTCTGCAGACATATTGCTTGTCTGATTTTAAATCATTGTAAAAATAGTCTTCTATTAAAGTCAAGTCACCAATATCTTGAGAATCTGGAATTGAAGTATCACTTAGCTTCAAAGAAGAAGGGCGTCCCATGACTAAACAAATAAATCTATCGGCAACGAATGAACCCCAAAAGATTCTACTTCTAACTTGTCGTATATCAAACGGATACTCATTAAACAAAGTCTGCCTCTCAATGGCAATGTCACCTGTACTATCTATAGGTGAGATATTATTTGGATTTAAAAACCCTTGTGGACCATTGAACGGTATAGACCAAAATTTTGGATCTAATTCAAAGCCAAGATCAAATCCCATTCTGAAAGCCAAGCCTGAAAGTAACCAACAAGAAGTAAAATCACCTCTACCTAAATCAAAAAATGCAAGGCAAAGCAAGGATTGTAATTTAGTTATTTGTGAATCCTTAATAAACCCCTTTTCACTTGTGTTTCCAAATAAGCCTGATTTGGCTAATGTATAGTATAGTTCGGCTTGAGAGTAAATATCTGGCTTTGGAGAAAATTTAGCGCCCAATGCACAAATTGCATAGATCAATTCTTGAGAAACAAATTCACAATTACTTTCATTATTGAGGAAAAAATAAAGAAAAGATTCTCTATGAATAAATAAAAATGAAGATGAGTAAATCCATTTAAAAAAAAGTGATATACATTCAATGACTGTTGGTGAGTATTTCAATTTTTCCTTTGGAGAAAAATAAAACAATTTGTATTTTTGATGTCCATATTTCTTCCTAAAAGCATCCAACTCTTCTAATTGTTCAGGAGTTAAAGTTTTATTCTGAGGATATTCATTTGAATTAACTCTTGACTCCATGTGAACTTCTGGCTTGCTCATCATTTCATCACTATAAACACTAGTCAATCCCACAACGACTGAAGAACCACTTTCTTGAGTCAGTAAGGCATGAGAGAATCCCTTTTGTGTATTTGATACAAACTTTAAGCTTTTTTCGCGACTTAAAGTATTTGTCTGATGATTAACATGATTACTGCTACTGCTAATGCTTAATTCAACTTCTTCTTCTTCTTCTTCATATTCTTCTTCATCAGTCTCTCTCTTAATATCCTTAAGTGGATAATCTTGTAAAATTTGATTATTGGCATCAATTGACTCTTTTTTAACGATCAAATCATCCAATTTTGAATTTATTGTATCATTATCATTAGTATTGACATGTAAGTTTGAATCTGGCACAGATGTAGAGTTTGAATTCAAAATCGTGTTTGAGTCAACATTTATGTCATTTAATACTTTCAAAAGATTTTCAGGATTTGAAGAGAGAGATTTAAGTCTTTTCAAAGTTCTGAGCATTTCAGCATTTGAATTTTCTAGTACTTGTACATAAGCAACAGCTGGTCTTTTTCTTCTCTTATCTTCATCATCATATTGACAAGTTTTCCCTCTTTGTTCGCATAATCTACATGGAGAGTTTCCATCACATTTTCTCTATTAGAAGAAAAGAAAACATTCATTTGTATAGTTAGTAAAGGGTTTCCTAATTGTCCAAGTGACTTTATTCCAAGATGTTTCTAGGAAATCAACGTACTTTTGTCTTTCTGCAATTTAGGCAACTACGTCAATAACAAATCTCAATAAAAATTCAATAATTTAGTTAGTATCGAGTTATATTAAATCTTGAAAATATCTTATAGAATATTTGTATATCAAAGATCAAATGAACTTAACGTACCTAACTGACTGCTTCTGACGCGGGACCACTTTTCTAGGCATGATGATTTAAGCCAGGCGCGGCAGTTGTATTAGCAAATGATGTTTTTATATGTTGTGTCGTAATTATAATGCAACTAATTTACAAGGTCTTTTTGCAATGAATATACGAGCGGAGATATAGTTTTAGAAGGATCAAAAAGGAGATCGGTCATTTTTCGATATGTCCTAAAACGGGTTTGCAAGGGTTCTTCGACGCGACGGTCAGACAAACCCCGCAAGTTTTCCAAATTCAGTGGAGTTGAGAAGAGATGGCACAGCCGTAGAGTGATTTGGTACAGTGCAGATAGTCAATACACCTTACATCTGGTAGCACAGACTAAACGCGACAGACCAAGTAGCAAAAGAGCCGGAGAAACTGTTTTAGGTTTGCAGTTAAATGGAACAATTATCGGACTATTAGCACAACACACACGACGTAAATGCATCCATATGGTGATCAACACTTATTTGTGTATATATATTATTTATTTGTTTATGTACAGTAATGTAACATGTTCCCCACTTTTAATAAAATAATTCAACAAAACTTTAGTTTCTTCCATTACGGACAACTTTTCTTTCTAGTCCCCGATAAATTATTTTTATCACTTCTCTCTTATTTGTTTCTTTTATGACTGACTTTAGTTTGTAAACAAAAGCAAAACCTCCTTTAAAAAAATACGGAAAGTGCTAAAAGTCCAGACTCCCAATCAAAGGAAAAATGCTAAGCAACGGAAAATAAACCGGAGGTCAAGGATAAACCTAGAGAGATTTTATGGATATTCACGGAACAAACAAAATATAAAAAAATTGAAAAAGACAATAGGTAAGGCATTAACCGTTACATTAATAAATTCCTCAATAACATTATTATGTGGGAGCATGTTATGCCCTATATGGTTATTATTGTATTGACTATAGCTGACCAAACCGGTTCTTAGTCCTGAGTTTACTAAAGGTTTATCTCTACCAATATTATCGTTGATGTTGCATATAGTTATTGCGCACAACGCACGACCTCTCTCCTATTTGTCAATTTTTCCACTACTTAGCCGATCATTCCCTTCCTTTCCTTTCCTTTTCTTTCCATCTAACCTCATTCCAATTTTTGTCACAACGGGCATAGATATAGTCTCTCTATAACCGCTCTTCCTCCATGGGCAAACTTATGTTCCCCACTTTGAGTTTGCATGTGGACTGGCCTTTATAATGTTCCGGTCCCGTTAAGACTTTATTTTTCTTCTCTATATAACCTTTGTCAGTATGGTCAATATTAACTGCGAACCCACACCCCGACACACCCCCTTGGTGTCGTCATAATTAAGCTATGTACCTAATTAAATGTCTTAACTCCTTGCAAACATTAGCGTCACTGGCTCTTTGGGAGTTAGTTGACTTGCTTAACTGCCGATCGGGTGACCAATGTGCTGTGCGGCGCTTACACTCACTCTCACGCTTACCCTTTCATGCTCCATCTCACTCCACAAACTGCAATTGTTTGGCTCCACTCGGGGGGTTTTCCGGGGAATAACCTTTAAAAACAGGACAGACGCCCTTGAAGCGGAAAAAATATTAGCTAATCTTTCGGAAGTATTTTCGTAAATAGGAAGTGGCAAACGTAAACTGTAGCCGATAGAGAATGTTGGATTAATACACTCTTTGCTTTGAGGTTTTTTTTTTAAATTCCAGTTTATACGTCCTTATTGACACATATATACATCTACTGTGGTCTTATTGACTTTCAAAGCCGTTTAATCTCCCCGCGGCTGGCTATAATCTCCCCCACGATCTGCCTACCGTTAGAACGCTTCACTCTGGAGTATCACTAAGGGTCTTTCTAGATAGACTTGATATCAACTTGTCAGCTTCCCAATAGCGAGGTTGTTACGTTAACTTCTTTAATAGTCTTATTTTGCTATGGCACAACGTCATCGGCACTTTACGGCACGGGGTGCACAGTGAGGGGGGGGGTGCACTCCACTCCAGATGGACTGACTATTCGCAGCTGGTGATGGGGGCAACGGTCTCTGTGCTATATTCCGCGCATTAGTCAGGTCAGGGATGCGATGTTTTGCGAGAAGTTGCGTGTACTAGTAAAGTGACCTTCGCCGCACACCCGGGTTTCCCTAAAGACTGAGGTTTATGCCTTATACCCCAGGTTTCCCCAGAAACTCTCTGCAAGGATATATACATACTCCCCATCATATGTGGTTACTAAGACTAGGGTAAAATGTGTCATTTGGGTGATCTTATAGTGTCACTAAAGGATCCTGGCACTTACAATTAGAGTTTCCCCTTGTCACGCTTGGCACCCGTAATAACTTAAAAAGACCTTTCATATCATTCCTCAGTAACACCACTTTGGTCCAATATGCTCCTAGTTGATCCCCAAACTCTACCTGGAAACCCCCCTCCCTACATTTTCTGAAATGGAAATCCTCAATAGATGACTATTAATTTATATTATAAATACAGAGGAATTTCTCCCTTTTCTCTTAGTAGAACTGTTGTAGATTTGTCTGCTTTTAAATCTTAGATCTTATCTTTTTCCCCAGATTACTTTTGTTTATTTTATACAAACAATAATTATTACTCTTCCAACAACAACAACTACTACTACTACTACTTATACTTCTTAAACTTAATAACTTTTATTTAAAAACACTTGTGTTTATTGATATACCCTCTCATTAATATTTTAGATTAATTCTCATAATGGCTGTCAGTGACACATTAGACAAAAAGCTAGCTGTTCCTGCACTCAGGATCATGCAATTTCTCGATAAGTTTCCAAAGTTTCATAACATTTATGTTATTGCTTTGGTTTCTTGTATTGCTGGTATGATGTTCGGTTTCGATATTTCATCTATGTCAGCCTTCATTGGTACCGAACAATATGCAAACTACTTCCACTCTCCAGA